>LJIJ01001780.1:0-36509 GCA_001718145.1 Orchesella cincta
TCGACTGTTAAATAGTAACAAAGTGAAAATTATAAAATGTGTTATTGGCAATACTGCTAAACAAGTGTCCCTTGTACAAAAGTACACATTTTGTGGGGATTAGCAAGGTGATTGGATAAAGGATAAATACCATTTAAATTAATGCTTAGATTAAAGGTTAATTTTTCGTTGGATTGGCTTACATTTAGATTATACCATCATTTTCTTACCCTTTTAGCGCTTTCATGATTGATGTTTGACAAAGAAATCCAATAAGAATATGCAACAATCCAAGTTCCCCAGCTTCCGTTATTGCCCTCCAGAATATTACGTTGGCAACAGAAACAAACATGAACTCGACACCGTTGCCCAGCTCAGTTGGGAGATGACTGACGGATGACTCTCTGAATCTGGGAACAAGGGAGCCAAAAGGTTGGGAGGTGCGCAAGGGTTCATTCCAGCGCCAACTCCCAATAGCCACGGTATTATGATGCTTGTCAACAGTTGTAGTTTGCAAATAAGACCTTCTCTTCCTTTCAAGCTGGCATTTAGTAAACCTATTAATTTTATTAACGTAAATGAGTTCCAGAAAGTTTTATTTCTACGCAAGTCGTTTGCTACCTTTTCTTGCAAGGTGGTTTTCCATATCCATCAACCCATTTAGGAATTGAACGCAAGGTTTTGCTTCAACGGAGATAAACCAAAGAAGCCAGCTCGCTACCATGAGTCCTGTGAGACTTACCATTCCGAGACTGAATTTTGCAATGTCTTTGTTCTCCATGTATTCCTGCAATCCGTAAACATTTATGAAGAGATAAGGTGGGACAGAGCGGCAAGCCAAACCAACCATGATTGACGTTTTGTAGTTTGAAAGCGGGCGCGACTTCTATTCCACACGTACGGAAATCCTGGGATGTAGTGGCTGCTCGCATGTATTTTGATGCAGTTTGGAGCAACCCATGAAATCGCAACATTTTCTCGCACACGAAACGAAGAATAAAATGATTTAAGGTCTAGTAAAATTTTCTTGGAGTTCCCAAAACTTGTGATAAAATCTTTCATCAGAAATTTCAACACGGAAAGTCCGGGATGGAACATATTTCAATTTCCTTATCCGACGCTGTGTGCGACAGTGGGTTTTTAAAAAATTAACCTTTATCTATATACTTTACTAAATCTTATTATTATAATTAATATAATTAGCCCCAAGAAAATTACAGGAACTAATTAAAAGTAACACGGATAAGGAGGAATCAATTCGTGGTTGCTTACTATAAGCATTACACAAAATGTTTTACCTTAAGCGAAAAACTTCTGTTATAAATTCGAATTTACTCAATATTTTTAAAACTTTCACCGTACCAAACGGTAAAAATTACTTTTAAACTTAATTTTCTGCAAAATCAGCGGCAGGGGAATCCCATTGCTGCAAAATTTCTAATATTCCTTCAAAAATAATTACAAGTTACAGGTCACTGCTTTCACTATTTTCCAAGTTTGTAAAATAATTGACATAGTTTGGGTTAAATGTTTTTGAAAGGATGCAAAGTAGCACCCTTACTTCTAGTAATAAGATTTAAGGTGCAAATTGCTACAAGATTCGTTTATATTAATATCTACTTATGGTTTTAGGTAACGTATCAACTCCTAGTAATTTGTAGTAGCACAGCTAAAAAATTCCATACTGCACCATACGTTTTAGTAACCCAATATTTTTGAAATTGCAATACCAAGCGTTGCCCAAATGTTACTGCAGTCATAATTTATTGTAGATAGATGGAGAATGTTCAACAACTCCGAAAATTTGGCGTCTTTAATCAAGATTAAATTAGAGACGCGTCATGAGGCTGAACAAGACTGTTCTCGAATCAGCGTGAGCACATCTTGACCTTGGATAGTTTAACCGTCTTTACAGACAAAGATCACATCCTTAAAAGTTTCAAAATATTCCACGAATGATGCGATGCTGAGATGGCAATGAGGTTACCAATCGAAACGGTAAAAGTTCTTCGTTGAATTCAAGCGGACCTCTATTTTACTGATTTATTTTATCTTCGAAGTGCTCTAACTTAAAATTGTTGTTATAGTTTAATCCACATACAACATTTAATCGCATTTACAATTAAAGAAATTAAAATCAAGACGCTTCTCAAGCGTATTTCTACTAAAGAAATCTTTGAATCCCACAAAATGTTTTTTTTTTGAACTCTGGGGAAAATCCATGTTTCCGGGTGAAAGTAGAACTTGATAAGAGAACGTTTTGCTTCTATAGTACGTTCATTGACAACCCACCAAGAGTAAGGGACGGACAGGTCCGCAGCGCAAGCTAATATGTTTACTTCAGCATTTACAAGTAAGTCACATTCATGTATTGCGAACGATTGGAAGGTGAAGTGTTGTTTCTACGTCTTAGCTTTGGACAGGTGGGTGGAAACTGGAACAGAATGAGGTCTATTTTTCTGTGTCGACCCGCAATATGTAATATGGTGAGTCTTGCACGGTGGTCTTCAGGCTTCGCCCCAAGTCACTAAGCGGGATACAAAGAGTGATCACGGGTATAGCATAAAGCTCCTCCACCACGCTACATCTCTGTCTCAGCTGCCTCGCCTTATTGCAATTCATTGCTGTACACCGGTAGACAAACGGCAAAGCAGATGAGACGTTGCGGTCGACAAGTATGGCTCGTTTAACTGTTTTCTGAATATTCCGCGGGCCCGTGTAAACGGCGGGCGGTGAATGGAGGCTGATCGGCTTGAAGTGCGGTTCTAGGACAACCTAGCGAATGTGGCCCAGTCAGAAGGTTTCCTAACAATTAATAATGGTGAATTGACTAGCAAATGCAATTTAGTACACATTTTTGGCGTAATACGGTTCTACTTTATCAGGCAACCATAATGCCTCTGAACGACAGAACGAGTATTGTAGCCCAGTCTGAAAGCTTGACAGAACCTCGATTAACTATGTGCCATTCCAACACGTTTAACATTCTTACTTTTTTTCACATCAAAACAAAACATGGAGCAGCAACCAACGAAGCAAATAGAAAAAGAACAGCTGCTGGAATATTGCCATTACGTGAAACAGGGCCTATAAAATTTCTCATCCTTCCATTCCCGGTCAAGATTTGAGCAGCATAAGTGCTCATTCCAGTAATCCATTCCTTCCACGAACTGAATTCAATCCCGATCCAACATCCCATGGAGCTCTAATCAGAAACATTGTTGCAGGCCACGGAATATTTGAAAACCTCCAGTTCTCATAGTTCTCCATACGAATCTTTACTCATTGTGAGTTGCTTGGTCAACTTTTGATTTTGAGATGTAAATCTCTTTTCAATTTTAGATAGAATCTATCCAAAGTATCCTTTGTTTCAACGAACGATTCTCGTCTGCATTTCCAATAGCATCGAGGTAGTATCCAATATCCCAGCATTTGCCAGCTTTTGAAGTTCCATACGATCTTTGTTTCTTGTGTTCAACCTTTCTAGACATTTTAACAGCCGTCTTGTAAGGAACGCCGTAATGCTTGCGGGCGTACAACCTCGTAAATACGCTTTCGGGCCATTCCGGAAGCGCAAGTCGTCCCAATTTTAAAAGATTTGTTGAATATTGTCCTCCTTTTTCATAAGTGGCTCCCATAATTTCATCAGGCTATTTTGAAAAAGTTGTTGAATAAATTGTGAAATTATTAGCCAGCATTTCGTCAAAAGTGCCAATTCGTTTGATTGGCAACGGGGCTGTTAGCATATTGATATTGTCGCCAAGATATGCATTTGTCACAACGACTCCCACAATTGCCCAGGTTCCCCCAATCCATTTGATTTTATCGACTGCAGCGCTTCCCTGTCCCAACAGGACATCCCATGCAAATGCCAAGTAGTAACGGGATGCGAAAACCTTTTCCTTTGTTATATTTTGGGTTGCCTGCAGAAAAAAATGGACAGCCAGTCCACTTACAACTGCTGCGATACCCAAAGTTAGCCAAAGATCTCCGTGATATGCAGCCACCAATCCAGTTAGAGAAAGCCACCCTTTCTCTGCTAGCGGTGCGCAAGTTATGAAATGGACTTCCGACAGCTTCCCAACGTAGCCAACTGATTCTGTGTACATATTTACGGATTTTGCCACACTAAAGAAGGGTAAAATTGCTGCGACATAGTACAGACTTTCCTTTTCGCTTCCGAATATCGTTGAATTTGGGGAAAGCAAGCCTAAAATTAAGTGCTCCATTGCTGCATTTTCCTCCTCCATTCCCAGTCTTCTCAAATCTGGCATGTAGAATTTTTCAATTTTTCCCATCCGCTTAACGGAAGGGGATCCAATGTGGATATTGAATCCTCTACATTCTTCCGCTTTCCATCTCCGCATCTCTAAATCCTCCAGTTCAAAGGGCTTTGCGATTTTCAAGCTTGGATGGTTTAGGAATGCGCAAAATCTTTGGAATCTCAGCGTCTATCTCTAGTTGAACAGCAAAACAAAGTATTTCAGCCGCAGGATTACCGTTGCTAGTAGTTTTACATTCTTTGTAGGTTCGCTTCCACCATTCGTCATAATTGTAACAGGAGGAAATCCACCGCGAGTCCTAATATTGGGAACTGACTCATCTGCTTGCTCAAATATGAAAATAATTTTTGGGGCTGAATAAAGTTGAAAGCAAATTGAAACTCAGCTTGTTGCCATCCATAGTCAACCTTGAAAATGGGCATTGTACTCCATCGCACAAATCTAAAACTGTTCGCCAAAGCAACTTGTACAAAGAAAAGTCCAGAGCGTGCAAGATTATAGTCGATCAAGGATGCATAGTTTCTGTCTTGTGATCGATAATCGAATATTGGGCTCAGGTAGTCGCTGTTAAAATATTTTCTGGAGTTTCCCAGAAAGTAGTTTGAGCTTCCAATTCCCAAATTTTACACGACACAGGATTAATGTAGACTTGCACGAGGCAGTTGGATTTGGAAGGAGGAGGTGCTTTGAATTTAAAAATTCGTGTGGATGCTAAGCGCATGGGATCATTGTCACAATGTATGTTGTCATCAGCGTAGGCAAATTTTTTCGTGATTGTTGAGTTTTTGTATCGCTGAAGGGAAAGAATTATGGGAATCTGATTGAATGGTTCAAGGGTAAATAATCCGTCGTTTGTGGGGGTTTCCTTAATATTTATATGATTAAAAGTTATGTAGATTCCGCAGTCTTTGAAGTTTGGGCCAGGCAAGATCGCTTGACACGATATATGGTTGATCACTCCCATTTTCTTTCGTCGTTTCATGTCATACATTTTCAACGGCAAATGTCTTATGTATGTTTCTTTAGCGGCCAGAAGTTCCAGGAAAAGTTTAAACCAAGAAAGTATTACGGACAAACCTTATAGAACTGTAGAAACCGTAATATCTAGAAGTAAATGAAGAAAATTTTGGAAGGAGATGGAGCGTCATATATCATGTAAATTATTAGTTTAAAAAATATTTTGAGTTTATATGAGGAAGCATACATCTTACATTTATGAAAAGTTTCAGCTACCCATCTATATACAGTCCAGCTTTATCAAACTTTATAAATAATTTACTGTTACATCTTTTTATGAAGAGTGGGTAGTCTTTTCACACGTATCATAAAAATACTGCATTCCAAAATCTAGCAAAAACACCAAAAATTGGTACCGGTGAGCCATTCCACTCTACTTCTAAACCTTTCTATAAACAATTTATGTTAAATCTGAATAAACAAACTAACTGAAAATAAACACAAAGTCAATTAAGAAAGCATTAAAATTCTTCGTAAATATTCATCTCAAAATCTTGAATCATCCTCGTTTAAACTAGCTATCATCACCGCAGGTGTTGCCCAAAAGTACATGACTCAACCCTGAGAAAACAGGGACAACGTGAACATCAACGTAAGAAATACTATTGTATGGAAGAAGACTTACATTGTCTGTCATCTGTAACACTAAAGGAACATGGTAAAACACAACATTCATCACGTAAACGTAGAGTTTGGACGAACTTTCAGACGTACCTATGCAAAGGATGCAAGAATCAATGTAATGTGAGTTACACAGTTCTTGCACACACTTTCTTTACGTAGATTGGACATGAACTGTAGGGTAAATGTGATTTGGGTACTTTTCTTTGTTTTCAGAGGGTCTGTTTCTCCCTCTTTGCTGCAGGCCCTGCACACGATAACTCAGGTGGGAAGCCAACGCAAACTCATGTACCTGAACCATCTCCGTTCGGATGAGGCTTGTGTGTAAATACGTCCAAAAATAATCCATAAAGCAACGTCCATTTGGTTTTGTATGTGTATGTTGCTTTTCCCTTGTTTTTCTTCAGTAGCCAGCCAGTCTTGCAGTGAGTGAGAAGTCGTTCGTTTTTCATGAAAAAATTATTTTGATTTTCAAGCCAACTTGATATTATTTTAGTAAAACTATCTGTTCTTCGGAAATAACGAGATCATGTCCATGTACACTTATAAACACTGTCTTTTCTGCTACAAGGAGATCCCGCTCCGATAGTGGCCCCGGCTAAAAAAGACATTTGCAGGCGATTTGCATTCTTGCCAGTCGCTATCTCGGCCTTGACCCGGTTCACGTTGGCTCTAATATAACGATGATGTCAAAGTTAGTATACACAACGACCGTGATTTGTGAAGAGTGTCTGGAGCCTGCAACCTCTTTCTGTGACCAATACGAAAAGGTGGAACTCCTCAAGATCCAGATGAACTGGAGAGTTCATGAAATGTGCACCATCATTAGCGAAGCAGACAGAGAAAGTTCTAATAGTGCTCCTCATAAAAAAGCTCTGAAAGAGAAAAGGGAAAACGTGGGGGAAGGCATGCAAGCCATAAGCGAATTCCGGGACGACTTTTTGGAATTAGGTAAAAAATCAGTCATAAACTCACTTCTTTCAGCTCTTAAATTCATTTTGAACAGAGTTCAATGTTATTTTGTAATATTTCAGCTGCAGAAAAGTTGAAACACTCATTTCCACGGGTGATGACAAACAAACTGCCAGGTCCTGCTGTAAATGCGGATGTTGAACCACAGGTTGTCCCAGAAGCTGACTCTGCAGAAGAGTCCGAAACGGAGCAGGAAACCGATTCAGAGTCCACAACAGATTACAGCATTCGCGATGATGATTCATGTTTCTCAGCAGTGGTGGTAACGAAGAAATTTGGTCCTAATTCTCAACCCCAATTATCTCGAGGTCACAGCCTCCAACTAATGGAGAATCGAGCCGACCAGTTCCAAAGCCAAGGCTGTTAGATTTGCTAGACCAGCAACTAGAAACTGATGTGAGTGCGAACGAGGATGATATTGAGTCCACGACGAATTATGATTCTGAAGCGAGGTGAATACACAGTGAAATTTTTATCAACTTTTCTGGTTTTTAACTAAAAACAATGTTGAAAACAACAAATCTATATTTTTGTGGTTGCAGCAGCGTCACCAACGACGAGGAGCTCAGCGAGATCCAAATCCAACCCACATCCGTTCCGGAAGAGGAGCCTGTTGCTGAAACAATCAATACTCCAGCGGCAACTGAAACGCAGTCCGGAAACGTTGAGCAGGATGAAAACAACATTCCAATCCGACGTGGGAACAGAAAGCGACAGATCCCGGCAAGGTTGTTAGATAGCCCCCCAGTTGAGAAACGAGCAAGAACAGTCGAGCTGCTGAATGTCCCTCCAAATCCTGAGCAAGAAAACAATCAAGTTCCAAAGGAGACGAGTGGGCCTTCAAAGAGATTTGGAATTAGGATAAAAGTTATCCCACCAAACCAAAAGCTAAAGAAGTACGTCCTCCAGTAAGACGCTCGTTGAAGAACAATGTCCAAGCCAGCAGTCTTCCAAGCGCGAGCGCTGCACCCAAGTTTTATTTTTGTCTCTTTTGCAACGCCAAAATTAAACTCTTCAAAAAGTTCCAGCGACATTTGAAAATGTAAGTTCAGATAAGTTATTTGCCTAAGCTTTCAATGCATAAAACACTTTATTTTAGAGGTGTGCAATATACATTTTGTTTAATTCAACAGACCAACGAAGCTGTGTTTGGGTAACCGTCCGATTGATTTCAACTGGCAGACTGTAGATATTGAAGCCTGTAAGAAGACGTCTAACTAACTTCAGTGATATTTTAACTTTTTCCATGAAACCTGAAGTATTGGGTGCTCTGTAAATAAAATATGGGGAGAATCAAACAGACTAGTTATATAATTCAGCGTTTAAGTTAATTAAAATGTAATGATCTTACATTTTCTAAGAAATAATAAACAAAATTTGTTGTTAAAAATGAAATTGTTCATGCAAAAATTAAATTGTGTACTATATTCATTCTGATTTAAATAATAAAGAATCAACCGTGACCATCAAAAGTGACCGTTTAGTAAACGATAAACGGTAAACGAAATCCGTTTAATTTAGTAAACGTAAACGATAAACGGTTTACTAAACCGTTTAATAAACGGTTTTCAAAATGCATTGAAGGTGGTGCTTCACATCGTAGAATGGGTACATGGGGAGGCCAAACAAGGCCGTATGAAGGAGGATGCTTATGAGGCGAAGATAAATTTGAAGTGATAAGCATTACTCGGTCTGAGGTGGAACAAAATAAGGGCTTTGAGGTAGAACAAAATAAGAAGATTGAGGTGGAACAAAATAAGGGCTTTGAGGTAGAACAAAATAAGAAGATTGAGGTGGAACAAAATAAAGGGTTTGAGGTGGAACAAAATAAGAAGTTTGAGGTCGGAACAAATAAGGGGTTGAGGGTGGCAACCATTCCTCAGAGGTTGAACAAAATAAGAGATTTGAGGTGGCAACCATTCCTAGTCTGAGGTGGAACAAAAAATAAGGGATTGGGGGTGGCAACCATGACGCAGTCTGAGGCGGAACAAAATTTGTTCCTTGTAAATGGTTGCCACCTCAAAAAACCTTCAACTGGTTCCACCTCACATTGAGAATGGTTGCCCACCTCAAAACCTTCATTTTTTCTTCCTCAGACTGCGTAATGGTTGCCACCTGAAAACCCTTAATTTGTTCCACCTCAAACCCCTTATTTTGTTCCACCTCAAATCCCTTATTTTGTTCAACCTCAAACCCCTTATTTTGTTCCACCTCAAACCCCTTATTTTGTTCCACCTCAAACCCCTTATTTTGTTCCACTCAAACCCCTTACCACTCAAACCTTGTTCTTGTTCCACCTCAAACCCTTTATTTTTTCCACTCAGACTGAAGAATGGTTGCCACCTCAAATCCCTTTTTCCCTTTGTTATTTCATCTTAGACTTTGTAATAGTTACCACCTCGAATTGCTCTTTTGGTTCCAACTCAGAACAATAATGATTGCCACCTCCAAACTACTCTGCTTGGTTCCACCTTGGGCGAGTGTCCACCTCCTCACGGCTTTGTTTAGCCTGTTTCCTTATTCCATACGTTGAACGAAGCATTACTTTCAATTAATTATGCAAACCGTTTATCGTTTAAACGGGGAAAAGTAAACGTTTTACTAAACGATAAACGAAAAATTATTAAACGGTTCGTTTACGTTTATTTTCGTTTAAACGATAAACGGAATACGGCAGCCCTATACACTAGTATATACTTAAAGATGTAAGCATATATACGGGAAAACACACACTTTGTTACACACTCCCAACAAAACTGTTGTGATTGTAAAAGTTGTCAACTTTAAAACTAGACTTTCTGTGTAGGCTCAGGTCTGAAAACAAGTCTTTAAATTGTCTATTAAGTAGTCAAGGTCACTCACTTACAAATCTCGTTCATTTCGTTTCCTCTAATAATACTGTGACGGTGGGTAATGCTTATCTACTTTCACCCAAGATTCAGCAAGATAGAGAGCACATAATTTGTGTAAATTTAAATAAAATCCAAAACAAGGACGAACATGTCACAGGAAGGAGTAACTGAACCCGCGACCAAATTGGTAAAGTTCACATTTGGGTTAAAACTACTGGCAAAAATTGTAGTAGTTGGTTGTGTTTGGTAGAGCCAGTTTGAAATTGCAAAAGTCCAAGTAAATGTTAAATGATGAGGAATAACTTTATCCAGTTCACATTAAATTTGGTTTATGAGGCTTGCAAAAAGGAAAGGTGCTGCTGGTCAGGGAAACGTCCAGGGCGAATGACAATGCCAGATGGATGCACCGTTGTGATGGAGGCGCTGAGAGATATCGTCCAATTTGGTGCCAAGTTCAATCACACCACCGAGTTCCACTTTTACGTAGCTAACGAAGGGCGGAAGGGTTCCATGGACGTTGTCGTTGCATAAAAATCGGTGGGGAACAAGATCATCGGAATGCTCAAGTTGGAATCTCGGCTTCGAACCCCAGGACGGGGAGAAAATGGGCTTTGGAGTGGAATTGGGAAGCCCCGTATTGTATTTACGTTTTCTGAAAATTCTGGCAACGGAGTATTTGAAGCACAAAATGATAGAGGTGGATTGCAGCATTCCAGACAGATACCTTTCACATCCATTGGCTTTCGTGACTGAAGCTGTACCGTCGTCAGTGGGATTTTTAAAATGTGTCATTATCGTTCGTACTCAAAATTATATTAGCATACTGCATTTATTTGGTTACAGCCCAAACGGAATACGTTTCTGGATACCATTGAGACCATCAACTTGAACAGGTCAATGAATTCGCCAAGCTGGCCTTCGCAGTCTTGATTGAGTTGGTGATCTCCCTGATATTCCAGTTTTGTCCGTCTCACTACTCCCTACATGATTTCAGCTAACCGACAAAAAAGTTGGACACGAAATATTTTGTGAATTAATTAAATCCCTAGGTTACACTTTCAGGTTATCAAAGTTTTTCTGAAAACCATAAAACATTTTAAATTGTAATCTGCAACTCAATAATTTGTTTTATACTCGGTTTGGTTTTATCTCATCCCGTTCAATTAATTTATCGAAATGGCTTTCAAATTACTACTAATAATCAGCCTCCTCATCGCTCTCGCATCTTTAGAGGAAACACCTGAAGTTGAACATGCGGATGAGTCGACTTCCCCTCCCACTTCTCGCCAATCAGGCGTCTTATTCACCTTTCCCAAGAAGCCCCTCCACACTCGGGTCGTTCGTCCTTTGTTCACCACTTGAAGAAGGAGCGGATGGAGCAGTTCGTCAAAGACTTGAGCGATTCCGAAGTCGCAGCGGTTACAGCCTCAGCGACCCTCATTCAGAAGTCTGACTCACCAACCATCTCAACTCAATCCACCAGATTACACTGGAGGATCGCGGCGTCTTCGGAAAATTCCATACATCTCCAAAGGCGGTCAGAGCTACACTCAACAAAACATCATCGTTTCGATTGAGGGACAGGATCCAGACGAGCTCGTCATTCTCGGAGCCACTACGACACCAGCGGTTCTGACGGAACGCCGAGACGCCCAGGAGCGGATGATAACGCGAGTGGATGCGCCGTTCTGATGGAGGTGCTGAGAATTATCGTTGAATTTGGGCTCAAGTTCAACCACACGCTCGAGTTCCACTTTTACACAGCCAACGAAGGACAGAAGGGCTCGGCGGATGTTGTCTTCAAATACAAACAAGAGGGGAAGAAGATCAGAGGAATGGTCAACTTCGATTCTGTTGGATTCAAGGCTGGAGATGAAATAGTATTGGATTTGTGGAGAGCCTCATGTTGAAGGGAGAAACGGTGTGGAGTCCAGCGCTCACCAGTTTTGTGAAATGCTGGTTGAGAACTATCTCGAGTGGAGATCAAACCGGTGGCGGTGGATTGTTCCAGTGGTCAAGAGAGTGCAGTTCTGATTACATTTCCTGGCATAGGGAGAGTCATCCTTGGGCGGCGGTGACTGAAGTCAATGAAAATGTGAGTTATTTGGAGCTATAACTTGACAATTTTTTTTTTTCTTTCTAAAATTAATCTGGTTTGGTTCCTTTCTTTACAGCCTCATCGGAATACAGAGAAGGATTCTATTGACCAGTTAACTTTGAGCAGGTCAACGAATTCGCGAAGCTGGCCTGGCTTTTACGATTGAGTTGGGAGAGCTCGCCCTAACCCCTCATATTCCCGATGCTTCTTGGTCATCAGCCTTCAACTCAGCGCCCGGCTGCGGGTGGTTGGAGTCGGAATGATTTTCATTTTCATTCATATCTGCCTTATATTTTTAACTAAATTTTAGAACTCTAATGTCACTTGATGATGTGGATTTAACAAATTAATGCTCAAGTTCATCAAAAAGTTGTGTGATGCTCGTTGTAAACGTGTTACGTGGAGATAAGGGATTGGTCATTGCCCCGCATTGTTATGAAAATATTTTATCTGCATTTGTTTATTTTTAATTGCTTCTTATTTTACATCTTCCTTCATGATTCTTTCTCAAGGAGGAATGGATCAAGTTTGTGTGCTTGTTTGATTGGATACGGCTGTTTCATTGAATTTACAGTATTTTCTCCAAAATTTTATAACGTTTAGAAGTTGCTTACATTTATTGCTGAAAAGGACAGCTAATCTCAGTAATAATACAAAATGATTAGTGTGAAAATTATATTTGTAAAATATAATGGTTAAAGCTGATCTTTGAGACACGTATCGGCCGAGGCTTGTTCATTAAAGGAAGTGAGGCTGCGTTTGCTGAACAAAACAACAAATATTATTACTTGAACTATTATACTATTTTAACTGATTATTACTAACTATTATTCAAGTTTTATATATTCAATCATTCGAACAAAGATGTTGTCGAGTGCACCGCGGTCCCAAAATCTTGAAGCAGGTTGCGCTGCAGGAATGTGGATTTTCACGCACATGTGACACTTGATGTGAGACTTGCAAGAGTGGAAACTTGGGACAATGCCTTGCATTGGCAGAAAATGCACATTCCGTCTTCAATTCAAACTGGACATTAACATGCCTATCTTGAGCAGCCTTTGCCTCTGCACGACTTCCACATCTGACATTGAAAGGACGCTCTCCAGTGTGAGTTCGCATGTGGGCAGTCAAGTACTTATTCCTGAATGACTTTCCACACACAAAACAATCACAGTCGCAGTCTTCTGGTCCCTGAAAACTTTTTAAAAAATGTTGACTTTAGATAAAAGCACCCTTTCTCGCTTCTTTTCACGCATTTCAGTGCATTAGCTCTTATTGTACAATATTTGTGTTTTTTCTTTGAGTTTGGGCCAAAGTTTATTCTGAAAGGATTGTGGAGGGTTTTGAGATGATTGAAAACCGTTACAAAAAAGTCAGCATAATAATTACTTTTACGTGAGCCGGCAGCAAACATGGAACGAGTTACCTCAGCTTTTCAAGTCTTCTCACACATTAACTGCAGGCCAAATTCCACACTCAAAAGCTTTTCTATTCATTATTAATCGAAACCTACACCTCAAAAACCCTCCTAGGTTATAAAAAAATGCTTTTTTTGCATAGATTTCAAGAAACAAATCGTAGTATAGTAATATAATCAAATAGGAAGTGACAATCGCCAGAAAATATAAACACTGGAAATTTACCCCTTCAGCCAAACATCCATAAGGAAGCACGCATGATTTATGCTAACAGAAAGGAGAGTATTAACGTTATATTTATGTATTGAACGTTCAGCTTCTGTAAAGTATTTCGTATGGCGTGTCGTATACTTTACAATTGGCAATATCTTATGAACTTTTATTTGCTTAGACTTTAATAACAAAATCAATCCTTCTACGAATAACTATTTGTTTTGACATGTGGAAAAACTCTCAGATGCTGAAAGGCATTCGCACGAGGCAAATAACCTTATTTTGTCAACATTATTTACTTAAGTGTCTAAGTGGTTTGTGGTATGGATATAGATACAAATAAACATTGACACTATCCAGTTCATGGTTGTAACTTCATCAGCAACAGACGGCATCAGCAAAATTGTGTCTGGAATATTATAAGCTGATTTTCGAACGACTGCTTTCGCCATCATAATCATCGTTTTCAGACAGTTCTCGTTGAGCCCATTTGTACCCAAAGGCTTTTCCTTATCTGGTAAGAAATTTGTTTTCTAAATTCACAAATTTTTTATCAAAATAAATATTAAGTTAATGCAAGAGTGTATAGATGGTGTTTCCTTAAAGTTAGTAAGTTTGGTGTCAAAAGAGTTAAGAAAACAATGTCACACGGAATTTCAATCACATAACCACAGTGATGAAATTCAATTGCGTTGAATAAACTTCGTTATTTAAGAAAAATAGAATTATGGAGTCCGAGTTATACCAAATCTTCCAGGGTTAACTTCCTATAGAAAGGTCTTCAAGTTTTTTCAAAATATTGGCAGTAATTTATTTCAAAATTCAGAAGAATACAGGCAGCTACGGCCAAATAGATTACGAAATTCGAAATTATAAAGAGCGTTTTCCAAGAAGAACAAAATTTATACCATGGCTGGATCCTAAATCTATTTTTTTTACTCCAATAAAAGTTCGTCCATGTCAAGGCAGGCTGTGACATTTTCCTTGTACGAAGAGTATGTCTGACTAATTTATTAAGCTACATAAGTACATGAATAAATATTTATGCTATGGTATCATTAGGTTCAACTTTTTCAAGTAAATCACCAACGAAACCCAACTTGTTTAATGTTTTTCAGATTTTTTTTTTAATGAGTTACGAATAAATTTACTAGCATAAGAAAGCCTACTTGAAGGAAAGATTATACCCTTTCTGTATAAAAAGCGATCAAGTCGTAAAATATTTAGGCATCGCGCTTATGAAGCAAGAATGTTTTAAAATGATATTTCAATTAAACAGCATGCAAATTCCAGATTTGAAAATGCTACATAACAAATTACCTTGTGCGGTGTGATGATACACAGGTTCAAAATTAATGTTTTGACTCCCTAATTACATAATTAATAATAATTTGCAGATAAGACTACGAAGCTTAAAGTAACGACGCTATAGTCATTGTAGTATAGATTTGAAACATAATATTTTGATCTATTCTCATAAAAGGACAAGCGTGGCCTCTGTATTTTAGTTTTTACAAATGCTTCTTACTGAAACTTTTAACAGAGTATCCCTTTCTCTAATTTGAAATAACGTTTTAAGAATGTAATTTTACCACAAAATCTGATCCTTGGAAAGTATTCATCTGAAAACATGATTTTAACACTGCAATGGAATATATTTTTTCATTGTAATAGACAGGCATAAGTAAGGAAGCGCTGTATTTGATGAAGCAAATCAGAGTTTCAATATTGATGCCTAGTAACAATACAAAGTAAACAATTGATAAGCACAAACAATACTTGGCTGCTTGTATTATTGAAAATATGATTTTTGTCCACGTGACATGTTTATAAGCTTGTCAGGCGAGTCGAGTTTGAACACAGTGTAATAAAAAAAGTACAGGATGAGGTTTGTTGGTGACAGAAAGTGAGCTTGTGAGGCAAAGGCACCTAGAGCAGAATCACCTAAGGCATTATTTCCTTGCCCGGCGCATGGTCTTCGCCTTGCCTTAGGGATTCTCATCTCATGCACAAAAATGTGCTTTCCATTCAGTTTTAGTGTTCCAATAGCATTCATACATACAAGTTGTGCTTTGAGAATGAGTGGAATGGAGTAATAGCCATATCCGCCCACTTCTCTTAGATTTTTTCTCATATCATTTCCTTTGAGTTTTCAGTACTTTTGCAGTAAACTAGAGTTCATAGTTCTTTTCAGTTTCCTTGTTCAATCATACTTATTTACCAGTTAGTTTAGAAATAGGATTACGCGTTTTTTGGATCACATTTAATTTTGGGGTTAATTTGAGAAAATAAAATAAAATAAAATACAAAAAACATTTTCAAATTAATCAGTGCTTCCTCCGCTTACAATTTCATTCACATTTGTGAATACTTTCTAGTCCGGTATGTAGTTTATGTGATGATTTTGAGCATAAAATGTTGGGTTACAACAGTGTATCAAACTAACCTCTTCATTGCATCATAAGACCACGAAAGAACATGACAAATTGCACGCAAATATAATATTTTGCAGTGAACTTGTCTTCCAAACTGACGATTAAAATGAATATGCAGCAAAATCAAAATAATATAAAATACAATGAAGACAACTTATACTGTTGTGCTTATAATCAAAACTTTAAGGATTACAACTTGATGGCAGAAAACAATCAACCGCATCAATTACATGTAATGAATTTTTCATATGGCTAACAAACTCCATTGAATATATTTGATAATATATTTCTTGCAAGCAACAATTTAGGACGATACCGCATATCATAACCACACGGTATAGTTAAATTAAAATGATCAGCAATTGGTTAACCATTTAAAATGATACAACTTTTTGATATATATTGTTACTCCGGAAGTGCTGGTTTACCACATAAAGAATGTGTAAAGCCTTGTAAACAATTTGATTTTAGTTGAATTTGTTATCTACAAACCTTTTCAGTTGGGCTCGTTTTATGGCTGAGTAAAACTAATAACACTTCTTCACACTTTAACATTTAACATGAAGCATCTTCTGGTATTTTTCATTGTTACACTCCTCAGTGTTTCCACTCAATTTTGTTTGAGTGAAACTGAAGTCGGGACGAAGCTGATATAACAGGTTTAAGAAACCTACATTCAAAAAGAACTCGAAGTTGCGAGCAACGATACCATTTCAAAAACATATTGCAATTGCGATGTGGACGTAGTTAACTGTGATTTTACCAGGTTTTACTCAACAACAAATCATGCTGTAATTTGTCACGCTAAAACATTTGGCTGGCCTTGTTTTAATTGTAGTTTTAATTATATTTAGATGGATTTTCCATTTCCGGATTTGCAATTTCTAGTAGAACGCGCCGAGTATGCATCTGCAACACTCCCAATGAGCTTACCTTAACATTTGGAAAAACATTTCTACCGATCCAAATCAAAACATCGATTTGATCTATACAATTGAAGGTGTAGCCAGTCTAGATGGAGGATTTAGCACAAATTTTAATGGAGATTTATATATACAATTTGACCCTGATTCTGAAATACATAGCTATGAGTTTGGAAGAGGTGACGATGGTGAAATCCAAATTTACAAGGTAAATTGCTATAGAATTTTAATAAAAAACATGCAAAGGTATTGTCCACAGTATCACAAAACTTCAAATAATTTTCAGATGTGAGTTGTTGTCCAAATAAAGTAAAAAGTTTAAAAACCTCTCTGTTCATCGAAAATACTGTAATAGGACATTCATTCCGGGGGATTAGCGACTTGCACTTGTGGAAGACCATCATCTAAAATCTGTCCAAATTGACCAGGTTCAATACAATGGAATAAATTCCAATAATCCTCAAACAGACATAGCCATAGTTGGCTCTACTTTTAAAGCCGTGGCAGATTCAGGAATACACTTCGAACAGACCACGAACTTGTTTATGGCCAGGACGTATTTTAATATACATACAAATTCTCTTGCATGGAGTAGCAAGTATTACTTACAGATTTTTGAGTATACAAAGCTAAACATTTCAATTTAGGAATCGATAAATCCAATAAAACATAAATGTTTTCCAGATCTACTTTGGAAGATTCAAAAATAGTCCTGCTCGGAAATACCTTCTGGTATCCATTAATTCATGCGATTGATGCAAAACGGATTGTGTCTTGGAACAACATTTATCTCACATGGGACGACCACACTTTCAATGATATGAAGTATTCGGCATTTAATGGTAAGGTGTATGTATGATGAAATATCTAGAATTATTTATTGTATTTAAATTGCATGAATATATGAAACAAAAACTCCAATTTTGTTAGACCGGTTATAATCCGTCAAATACAACACAATCTTCTTCATAAACGAGTTTGGTCCACAATCAACCCTGTTTTCAAACGGGTCTCAGGCTTTTCTTACTGAAAATGTTTTAGGAAGCTGCAATTGCTCGCAACTGGATTTGTTGAACAATCCATTTTTTAAATACGGGTTTAATAGGTATTTATTTTTATATTTAAACAATAATCATAATGTTAGGTTTTATTATTTAAATTATTAGTAATTTTCTCTACATTTTTTGCACAGGTGCTTTGCAGGTAATATCAGTGACCGCTCCTCGGGAAAATGTTCACTGAATTTTGAAGCAGTTGTGAAAGCCTGTAGTCTGCCTTCAGCCCCAAATTTTAGTAATATGTGCCTTGACAAGTCAATAGCGACAAACTCTACCTTTCCTGGTTTTGGTACGGAAGTAACGACAAGGGAGGAGAAAGCCTGTACCAACTTTAACTTTATTGCCACCATCATGAATGAGTATAGCAGATTGATTGGTGTCAACTACGGAGCTGATCTAGCCGGGGTTTTGATAAATTCACGGGACCCTTGTGAAACCGAAGTGAATTCAGCAGATTGCTTGGATAGTAGTGCTGTCGTAACTATTGTTATAACTTTAACTGTCCTTGTCTTTTCAGCAGTCGCAAACATGTAGGATTCATTAAATAAACGATGTAGAAATATGAAAAGTGTAACAATATGAAATTTAAATGGAACTTACTAAAAAAACAAATAAATAAATGTTAGATAAAGTAAGGTCAAAAGTTGTACAGTGTTGAGTACAAGTTTTGAGTCACTTCTATGGCTTTGTTATACAATCTTTGTTGATATATTTGAGGTAGCTAATTTGGTCATATTATGATTTAATTTCAAACAATCCACCCACATTTATTGTTTGCTTGATGTTAATACATCACAGAAGAAACAAATATGGGCACAATTCGAAATTAGGAATGATAGGGAATGAGAAGAAGGAAAAATGAGAAGACTCATGAACTAATACAGTCATTTACAAGCAGAATTAATATCCTTATTTATTAAAAAGAGAAAGTTTAGCAAATACGAAGTGCATTCAATTTGCAAAACGGCTCCACATATTTATATATATTATAAATCCGAGTTGAAAACAAAAAATATGTTGTGAAATCGTTCAAAATCTGTAATTTTCTTGAACCAAACTCATTTAAAGCAATTATAACACCGTAATATAAGTTTTTAAGTGATCACCATTAAGACTTTGATTTTTATAATTTCCATTTGTGCACAGTAAGTAACTCTCCAGAAGGTTGGCTTATCTGCACAGTTAAACTGTTATTCCGTTGAATCTGAAAAAGGTGTGCGGAGTCCACTTGAAGTTTTATGTAAATGTTATGTAAATTATAGTACTTGAGTATTTTAAATTGCAGATAATACCACTTACAATTTTAAAATTACTCAACTTGTCAGTCTGCAATTCCATCTACAATATAGTTATCCTTGAATTTGCATTTATCACAATGTTATAATTGTACTACACACTGACATAATAATATGGACGCATATGTAAAATATTATAAACACGCACTGTTCTCTGTGACTAACCGAAAGTTATAACGAAGAATTTACGTTTTATTTGACGAAATCAGAATACAGTCTGAAAAAGACATCACAAACCAATCAGCCAATCACAAATATTCTTCAATGTCGTATGCGGACTCACCTGTGGTTAAATATGAACAGCTCTCCTAATTTTTGTAATATATCTTTTATTAGGAACCGGTTACATTCTAAATTATGAAAAAATACTTCCACATGCAAGATTGTGCCCTGCCTCACATATGCCAACCCAGGTATAAAATACCGACCAGAATGCCAACTGAATGCAAACCCTCTTATTGATAGTATCTACATCATTATGGTTTAAGACAGCATGAAATTAGAATTTTTGCATCATATTTTTTTAGGAGACTTAAGAAGAAAAACAGTTACAAAACACTACTTCTCAAAAATCTAAATTTTCTCAGAGACTAAAATTTTTGAATACCTGACCTTCAGTCGGTGGCGAAACTTACAACTGTTTATGAGAACTTATTTTATATTAAAAATTGAATTGGTCTTTTGTCCTTATACATTAGGCTAGTTGAACGGAATACACTGAGAAAAATATTAACTAAAAAACTGTATAACTTTGCAAGTTGTAATGATTATGATTATTCTCTCATATTTGAAGAGATAATCATATCATCATCACGTTCGCACGCTCCAGGTTGAGCTTGAATCATTCTGAATAGATGCGTCTGATGCAGGTAAATGAGTGAAACCTCCCGAAAGATACCTAGACAATCAATCAATCTGATTTACAATACGTAAATACCGAAAGTGTATTATCTTGCAATAATTGAAACTAGACTTGGAATTTACAATATTAAAATTGTGCAACCCACACGACATCTGCTAAAACATTTATATCATTCGAAATTAAAAAATCAGCCAGATGGAAAAGCTTCCATGCAGTAGGCTGAAATAAACAAACTAATACAGATATACCTTTTACTCTAGTGCATATATTTAATACCATTTAAAGTATGGCCTTTTCAATACTTTTGAGTCTTGGTTGAAACGAGAATTTAATTCCTACCGTACCAGGAAAGTCAACGTAACAATTTATGTTGAACGTTAATTAATTAAAAAGGTAACTTGAGATTTCTTACTCAAAGCGCTAATATTTCTCATTGTTTCTTTTGCACGACTACAATTGCATAAGTTTGTATTTTTCATTTTACCTATTTAAGAAATTTAAAATACAACTGCGGAAGGTCAAAATATATGTAAAATGCTAATAGCGAGTTAGCTTTGGTTTAATATATTATGAATCATCATGCTCATTATTGAAATACATCCATATGATAGTATTGTTTTGTATTAACCAATGTCGACAAACAAATCTGTATTCCTTGTTTTTGCTAAGTTTGGCTAGCTAATAGACATTCCATCATGGGTCTTAAACTTTTATGTGGCTACTTTTACTGACTAAAAATTACGTTGCTCATTATTATTTGATTATTGTGTAAACAGACCCTGCCCTAAACGTATGGTTCAATCGAAACTGATCTTGAAATACTAAATGCACTAACGATAAGTACACACATCAAAAACAGAAAAAAGAACGGGAAATGCATTCGTGTAAATGCGAGTGACTAGTCTCAATAAATAACGGGATTACATATTTCATTTGTCAGTCAGCAAAAATGAAACGTCTTACTGTGTACTATATACCGATATGATGCAATATACAAGAAATCCTCTATCGACCTGCTTCTTTGATAGAATCAAATATTTTTGTGTGAAATAAATTAGTCGCCAAACTTGACCAACTTTTACCTGATTTGTTCTCCTGAGAAATGAGAGCATTGAGGGGTAAGAAGTTTCGAAGATGTATGTAGTTATGCGATGATCCGAAATACAAATTAATTCATATATTCGGAATGTTGAATCATAGCTGGTCCAATCAAACGTCAAAATCGAGCGTCTACTGCGGAAATAATAGTATTCAAACGCAATAATTTTTGACTGGCATAAAAAATCATAATTATTTAGGTGGTGGTTTGGTCCCGTGGTGTTTTCCTGATACTGGCTCAAAGAATCACAACTCAGTTAATCTTGCGCAAACACAATTATATGTATTTTTACGTACCTATCGTTCATAACCTAGGACACAATTCTTGGCAAACAAAAATATCGTATAGCTTTCAACTAATAACAAATCTTGTCATTATTTAAACTAAAGTGGTCCATTTGTGAGTCTTTCTTTCATGCATGTTCTTGAAGCAAACCAAAGGCTGTGGAATTCTCAGAATTAATCTTTTTCCGAATCCTTGGGCTTATGCAAGTCTTTTTATGTACCTAGTAATGTTCAGCATTTTGTAGATTTTGACGGCGGTATAATTATGACTTCTGCAGAATTTTTGCTACACTCTAGTAGATTTTGCATGTGTGTTGTGTCTATGTAAGTTCTGTTGGCAGCGTTTTGATTTCGCTTCAGAAGTTTAATTTTTGCCCACATGTGGTCAGAAGTATTGTAAAGTGCAGATTTTATATTATTTAAACTTCGAATAATAGTTAATATACAAAGTCATGTTTTGCCAAATATTGTTGCACCTGAAAGTTCATTGAAGGGCCAAATAGCTTATCCAGGTTTTTGTGCATGCAGCAATATGTAAATCAAAAACGAGACTTTCACTAAACGTTCAAATGTAAACGCTACTGGGCTTTGTGGATGTTGATCAGGGTAATTATCTGAATATGAGCTTTCAGATGCAACGGCTTTGTATGTTACTTTTTACGCAAAGTTTAATTAACAGAAACATTTGCACTTTGCCATAATGCCGACCACATCTGGACAAATAGAGTTCATTTAAAAATTATCCTAACAAAAATTCCAAAGCGAAACCAAATGCTATCAACAGAATTTGCATATACACATGGAGAGAAACTTCATCTTTACGGATATGAAAAACATTCAGCAGAATGTGTAATTCTACCGACGTCAAAGCTTACAAAATGCTGACCAACAACAAACCAACTAGGTACACAACAAGACATGCATAAGCACAAGGATGCTTTTATAATCGTTATTGTATAAATTTTCTGGCTACTCAACACACGGGTAGTAAAAACTGGTATATGTTCAATTTCCTGCCAGTATAACTGAAAAATAATGATTGTTGCATTACACGCTGACACCGTGCATTACCATTTGTCAAATGCAACATTTGATACGTTCGTAATTCAGTGGAAAATAGACTTTACGTTGAATTCCATCATCATCATGCCTCAGGTCGAGGTTATTTTACAACAAACACAACCGTGTAGACCTTTACAGACTAGATAGAAACAAACAATTAAGACAAAAGATTAACAGGACAACATTGCAATTTGATTTGCTAATATATTTGGAATTTTCGATTTTGGAAAGTATGTTTCTTTAATTACTGGAAATCATGATTTATGATAAGTATTACATACGCAACACCATCACTTATTTGCATTGCACTCTTCGTCCTATGGAGCTTCATAAAATAATCAAATTTGTATGCTCTGAAGTGGACGTCTTTCAATTAAGTAACAAGAGCTAATTATAATGATTGAATAAAATGTAACTAAATATATAATATGAATTTGAAACCAAATCATTCCTATTGGAATTGAAGCATGTTGACGACAAACCAGGGTTGATGATTGCAATTAATAATATTTGACCTATTTAATTTGCAAACTTTAAGCGACAAAACTAACGACTGGTTGTATCTAAGTATATATTACAATTAATAAATGCGTGTGAAATATTTTGTTGGCATTAACATGTGGCATTCAGTTGTTTCAAATTTATTTTTCTTAAAAGTTGTAACCTGTTCACTAGCCTGAATAACGGTCATCATCATGAATAATCTGCAAAATGCCATCATTTCTTTTACACTTCAACAATAACATTGTCTTTGTGTACGTAAGTGGAAGCAAATCTCGTGTTTTGCATGTCATATTTCTCGGGAATATGCCTTTACTTCACTTTATCATCATCATCATCCATAAGTCAACAGGCAGAAGCTGCTAGTACATGATCTAAGTGAGTTACAGTAGTGGTTGCATCCCAAAGCTAGCTCATTTGTACCTTATTTACTACCCTCAAATTGGACAAGCAAATCTGACTTTTACTCAAAGTATTGGGCTGCATATTATACTCGTCCACATGCTCAGCTAGGTATATAGATACTCATTGCTTTCCGTAAGCAAGCACTAGGAAAAGCTTGCAGTATGAAATGCATTGTGGTTTACAAAGCTCGTGAACCTTTTCCTGAGTTCCCCCTTATAAATGCGGCAGTCGAGAGCAAGTATGAAAAAGACTCTTGATCTTGCTGCAGTAGATTTTCTACATTAAAATGCAATGTTGCAAATAAAAATTGGTGGTCAAAACAATTTATTTTATAAATTGTCAATGCACTTCGACATATGGAATTCTATCAGAAACATGTGTGTAAATACTACAAGTTAGCTTGACACATTTCAATGTAAAATAAACCAGTGCAAGAAGCAAGTCAACTGAAATGGCGTGCAGGTAAGGAGATAATCAAACAGCTAAGATGTTATCTCGGGTTTGCTAACAATTGCTAAAACAATTCTTTCGCCTTAATTCAAATAACAGCAGCTGACTCCCGATGACAATGTACCGATTGTGATTATTCTTGCGTGATTTTATGTTCCCAAATAAGATGTTCTGTCTAAAGTAGGAGGTAACAATCATGTAATCACAATAAGTATACGATTGATCAACACAAGTATTTATTAAAAGTAGAGGAATTAGCTTTTGCAGTTTTACTGTTTAATTTGCGTTTTAAATCATTCTTCTAACATACTTTCGTAAGAACTGCAACTGTAATGTGTTCTGCAAACACATTATTATCATGTACATGGGTACTATGAGAAAGGTTGAAAATACAATTTGAAATACTACATATTCCATGTTGTCGTGTTGATGTTAGAACATAATATTGTTTCACCAACCAAATTTATGAAGCTATAATGATTATCTCTGTTCATGACACATTACTCTTGAATTCAAGTATGAATTATTAATGACCAAACTAATTCTATGCTTTCTAGATATTTCCCTTCGTTGTTTCAGCTGCACGAGAGTAGACCAAACTGCATTGAAATTGATAACCACATCTCTCATGAAATTGCAAGCTAATTAAAAAACAATCTAAATGTGATTTCGTGACTTGCTACATGTAGTGTCGTACAAGCTCAAGTAGGTACCAGGCCATGTTGATGATGATGATGACCAACCAAACCGAGTACTAGCACTAATGCAAGTTAAAGGGAGTATTTTCTTTGATTTAATTGTAGCCCACCTTTCGGCAGGCTTGAAAAAAATTGTTAAATTCTCATTGAGTGCCCACTTCACCCGTCAAATTTAGTAAAAGGCGAAATTTGAGTTAGGACTGAGAAGTAGGCCCGAGACAACTTCATAAAGTTTTGGAATTTGAGCACTTGGTACACTTGAAAGCTATCTCAGCCGACTTGCATCTTTCAATACATAATGTAACGTTCAACTGCTTCAATCTATATCTAAAATGTATTACATATGCTTCTTGCATGATTTTGCATAGTATTATGCATTATAAAATTAAAAAATAAATCGTTTAAGCTACAAAATATTAATTACAAAATAAACATGTCATGTAGGAAAACAGCTAACGCAAAAGCAAGCAAGCCAAAAAATACCCATTTCATACTTGCTCTCAACTGCCGCATTTTTAGGGCAACTCAGAAAAAGGTTTTACACGCTTTGTATACCACGGAGCATCTCACGCATGCTATTTTCCATAGCATTGCTTACGGAAAAGCAAGGAGCATGTATATGTATCTATATATGCAAGCGGAGAAGGGAACGGATGCATATATGCGGTTGCAGCTTAGAGTCGCGTTGCTTGTCCAACGTGAGTGTAGTATACAGATTACAGCGTAGGAAAAAATACAAATGAACTAGCTTTGCATCTGCGACTGTAGCCCACTCGCTTTGTGATTCTGGTTTCATATATCATATACTATCAGCTTCTGTCTATGGACTTATGATGATGATGATGATGAAAAAGTGAAGTAAATCCATATACCTAAGTACGCTGCACATGGGATTTGCTTTCATGTCCATATACCAAATACCACTTTTTTGGTGAAATATTAGTGGAATATTTATTTTTAAGGTATTCTTGATAAAGAATATTTATACTTAACTAGCTAATTAACACAATGTACAACCAATCTTTTAAAAAATATTTTGACAACTTGCTTGCCAAAAGTCAGTGCCAACAAAAACTATCGTGCACTTGCTATAAATTCTAACTTTTGAAGATTAAATGTAGTCACTAATTTTGTATAGTTGTGTGGGTACTTAAAGCGTGTTCACAAAATACATTATTCAAATATTATATATCGACTCATCTTCAACATACGTGTATGATTTGTTTTCAAAAATGCAATGTATTAAGGTTATACAATAACTCGCTAGAAAGTTGTTCTTCCAATCAAACTGCTTGCTAATTATGCAAATATTTATTTTCAGTGTGAAAAGTCATGGTGGTGAATATATCATTTAATTCATAATACGCGTAACAGTGCAGTCGATTTGTTAGACTACAAAATTGTAAAACCGATGAAAAATAGTTTTGATAATAAAAGTTGTAATTTCGTACATGAAAACAAAATCCTTCTGCTGTTCACACGTAGTTGTAAGCAGTCGTAAAATTCGTTTCATCTGCTGAACATTAGGGTAAAAGGAATACATAAGGCATATCCACATTCTTATGAGAACTTGCAAGACCTGGATTAAATCTGAGTTCATTCGAGGGAGTACCTCGTGCATTACGTAATATTATTATGAGTTTGAGTCTTTTCCAGATGATTATTATTCCTTTCCTTATCAATTAACAGCGAAAACAATTTGCTGTTGGGAAACATGGGTTACGGCAGTGTGTAAAGAGATAGGTAGACACGCAATTCGTTGTGTGGCAAGTACTTTGGTTATTATAGTACAAAATGTAAAAACTTTTTCATATAATACGTAGGCTACAAATAGATCCGGAGACCAATCACTTTCCGAAAATGATGATTATTACGATCACATACTGTACTTGATATGAATGTTGAACTTTCGTGCATCTTTAAAACAGTATAAAAGCCCTTTGTAACTTGAGAAATGCATACATATACCAAAATTGGATTTTCCTTTATTCAAAACTGATATGCTAAACGATTGCTTTTAGTTTTCCACAACTAAATCACTTCTGAGTAGGTTCCTACTAACGAGTGTCTCCTCCCTTTCGTTCTCTTTTACTTCTTCCGCTTGCTACTCAATCTCAATCACTTTTTCAATCATTTCTAACGTCATGGTTTTAGGAAGAATAAACGACAAATAACTCCCATGCACAGCAACAATTGCAACTAGTCTCTGTTGACCGTTGCCTACTTGGTCATAAACCCATAATTTAGCCATTAACCATAAATTCGAAAACGTTCTTAATATTCACGCTATTTACATTCTGTAATTACCATTAAATTATCATTAAGGTCAAGAACATATGGCACGGAACGGAGGTAGTACCAATTATCCCCGTAAAACGTCCTACAGCTAGTCGGTGGTTCTCAACTCTGTTGGGTCTGTTGAATCTCAGTCCTATGGAGATAAACTATCGCAAGTACCGACGAGACAAATAACTTTGCAATCATCTCAAGAACAATGCTCACTTATTGGTATTTTGTCATATTAAAATGTCGTGTGAACGACACTTATCACATTTTTGTTGAAATTTTTCAAAACTTCCAGTTTCACAGCAATCACAGCTAAATGTAATATTCGGAGAGGGAGCAAGTCCCAACATGAATAACTCTGTCAACATAAAATTTCCAGCGACTGTAGGCCTCCGGCTAAGTTTTGAAACAAAGGGAACTTTCGGAGAGCAGGCACTTACAGCAAAGCTTTTGACAAATAAACACGCCGTTCATAAACTTCTTTATAGTATTTATTTATTTTATGTTTATGGGATAAAAGCTTAGGGTGCCATAAGTTGAACCGGAAAACGACAACTTCCACACGAATCATAGGTGAGATTCCTCGAAAAGGCAATTAGCAGACCATGGCTAAAACATGAAAATTGTTCAGAATACAAAAGAGCTTTTCGAATTACCTTTGTTATCATTAAATTCATGAAATTTCTCTCAATCCCTTTCAGTCATTTACGAAGCCTTTAAACAAGTAGGAAAGTTATTGTATGATGCTCTTACTTTCTTCCATCATCAACATCCCTGTCGTTGGTTACAAATGATGTTCCGGCCTATTGGTTTCTTTTCGCTATTAAGAATACCGTTGCTGGAGTTCAGTCTCGTCGTTACTTGTTCTGATGATTTATACAAGGTAATCTTTTTTGGTTTTGGGAGCGTTTTAAACTTTGCTATTTCTTAGAGACCTATGATGAATTAAAGATATTCAGTGAGTTGTTGGATTTCTGTTGAATGAAAGATTTCTCTGCGTGACCCACTACACTGAATATGTTACATGAGAAAATGAATTTTTTGCAGGAATTATTCAAAAACAATGCTGCGTTTTTGTGGGTATGTATTATATTATGTTTCTTTCATGATTCCCTTTCAGAAAGCGGAATAGTGCATTGATAATCAATATCATCATATTGCAAGTAAACTTGCTAGCAGTGTAGATTTCCTATTTCACTTTTCCACATTATGCTGATTATTTTGAGAAATGTACGTATGGATCGGAAGATATTGAAATCCTGAATATTTTTATGGCATGACACGATAAATTTTAAGTGAAGAAGAATGCTCATAAATTATTTTGCCGGTTCAGGGAATCAACTGGTGACATTTGGTATGATAGGTTTCTATACTAATATATAGTGGGTCGCGTGGAGAAATAGTTCAATCAAACAGAAATGCAGCAACTCCATGATTATCTTCCTCGCGCATGTTTACAAATAGAGCAGTCTGCGTGCTGCAAAGGTATTTAGTTTTCACACTTCTATGAAGCTTCAAACTTTTGCACCAAAGTTCAGTTTGACTCGTTGAGTTTGTCAATTCAGCATCCAGAAGGTAATAGTCCATGTTAAAACTATCAAATGAAGGTTATACCTGAATGAAAATGAATAATTTTAATCATTACTTTTATTACTGTTGGTTGTTAAAATCTCGAAATATCAAATTGGATTCTGATTTCACTACTTTTTAGTTTAAATCCAGTTCTTCATTTCCACCAGCGAGATCAAAGACTCCTTCTTATAGCCGTTTTGCGTATCCCCAGGTTGCTACATGTATTCATACATTGCTTTTACCAGCATGGCTATTTGTGATCTATCTGCTGAATAAATTTACCACATAAGTAAATGAAACTTCAATCGGCGTCAATCTTGGAAACACGTGACGTAAAAAAATGTTTTTGGTCTTTCTCTTGACTGGATAAAGCCTTGAATTTGAGTTCATTAAGATTTTTTTGCAAATAGAAAAACACTTGGTTTGAAGAGTTGTTTCGTAAAATGAAATAAGGTGATTTCTCATGATTGAACACCTGCAAGCTCTCGTATTTACGAGAGAGATCTTTGAAGCGGAAATCAACATGGACATATCCTACCAATCTCGGTAAGTCCGGTTGAGAAACCAAGAGCCAACCCAATTTTCATTTTGTAAAGCCTTCAAGTAAATATATTTATAACAAATGTTAATCTCCTGAAAAATCTTTCATTAAAGATTGGCTCTTGGGGTTTGCTTGCCCTTATGAATTCCATCAAGACTGGATGTCAAAAGAATATGATTTTACTTACAAAATTCATTTCATTCTTTGCTGTGGTGATCCCAGAAAAGGAGTTTGTTATAGAAAAATAAATTTGATTAACCAAACCAGATTAAGATAGGAGCTATTGCGACTGACTGATGTTACTCATTCCAAATGATAGTTCCAGTGAATAAAAAACTTTTTAAATGTTTTTGTGGGAATTTGGACACAGAAAGAGCCTATCAAAGACGCTGCGTTGTATGGGGCATTATGTACTTCATGTCATTAGTACGACGTAAATATGTCAGGACAGCAGTTTTCCCGATGTCAACATTAGTACCGTATGATATGAAAGTTCGTCAGTAAAAAGGCACTGCAGCTTGATCAAATATTGCAAACTGAACTTTAAAGTTGGGATGTAAAAGCAATGCACAACCTACCATGCACCTTTTCATGTTTTTCAATTGAGTAATAAATTGATTTCAAACAATAATGTTATTGTACATTGGCAGTGGTACCTGTCGATTTGTATTGTGAAGCTATCCAAATATGCATGAGACCCGTATGCATTATAAGCTCGAAATGGGGATTCTGTTCTCTTTATGTAGCAAGTACCAAACACAATCCAACCCTAAAAATAATATTCTCTATAAGTTTACCTCACCAATCTAAAGTGAGCCTAGCATAAAAAGGCAAAATGGGAATAATAAGGAACGAATACTTTTTTTTAGGGTTTACGTTGTAAGGATAACGCAGTTGCATTGCACTTATTGGCAATTAATTAATTAAATTTGAGCTAAAAAAGAGTATTAGTTCAACTCTGACATCATTTCTAATCCTTCATAAAAAAAACTATGAATCAAGTAGATACTTCCGGCTGCTGCTATTCATTTCCATTATATGTTTGGCAGGTAAATTGCTTCCAGATCAAAGGTAAGTTGCTAACAAAAACATTTCCACCTCCAAAAAAGCAAAAATCGATCGTGATGATGCTTTGTTAAGTATTCTTAATAATGACTACTTATTACACATTGGCCAGCGAACACAACGTGTAATCTTTAATAAAATTATATTCAGACAACTTACTTGCCGAAAATCAATGCCACCCAAAATTGCAATGTACTTGCTGTAATTTGTGTACAACGTAGGTTCTACAGGGTGTATCTCTTAGTATTTAGAAATTAAAAAGATAAACGATAAACAATACTCAAATATTATCTATCTTCAACATTGGTGTATTCAAATAACAATGATTTGTTTTCAAAATTGCAATGTAATAACTTAGTAGCCTGTCAATAAGGTGTCCCTCGCAATGAAATCGCTTTGCTAATTATGGCCGAAGTAATTTATTTCTATTGTGGAAGACGCCAATCATAGAATAACAGGGATTCATAATATGGATAACAGTGCAGAACTGGCACTGTTATCAGTGCAATGTATCAATTCAATGTCTGGTCGATACGTAAATAGAATTTAGTAACGTTCCCGGGTAATCCGTGGGCTACAAATAGATCCGCAGAGTCGTCAATTTTTTTCTTTTCGGAGCAGAACTTTGTTCGGAATTTGCATCGTTGTCTATACAATTGTGCACATTTTCATATAGTTTATGTAAAACGCTTAAATGATTCAGGGTTACTTCTCAGGTGCTATAGAACACGTTTCTTTATTGAGCTTGAATCGGGAAAGGGAAATATAGGAAGACATAAATATTTATGCACAATCCAGCGGTAGATAACGGAAGGATTTTATAAACTCATTCACAAACTATAATAATATAATAGACTGGCATTTGTTTATATTTGCTCATATTTTACTAGTCTCTTTCTGAACACGATGATTATCAACATTACAACCTGTACGTGATATAATGTGAACGTTGAACTTTTGTACGTCTTTAAAATCATATAAAAGGCAGTTTACCTACCAATTATGTAACTTAAGAAATGTATACACATACCAAAACTGGGATTTTCTTATATTCAAAACTGATATGTTAAACGATTGCTTTAAGTTTTCCACAGCTTAATCACTTCTGAGTAGGTTCCCACTAACGAGTGTTTCCTCTCTTTCTTCCGCTAGCAACTCAATCTCAATCACTTTTTCAATCATTTCTAGCGTCATGATTTTAGGAAGAATAAACGAAAAATGCACACCAACAATTCCAAATATGAGCGATGTCAAAGTCTCTGTTGAAAGGTTTCTATTTGGTTATGAAACCATGAATATGAATACCCCGTAAACATAAAATTTCCAGCGGTTGTAGGCCTCTGTCTTAGTTTTGAAACGAAGGGAACTTTTCCGAGTGTAGGCAGGCACTTACTGCAAACCTTTTGAAAATATACACGCCGTTCATAATCTTCTTTATAGTAGAATTTTAAATAAAATGTTTAAGATAGTTGCAACGCATGTTAGGGACTTTACGACGGCAGCTAAACGCTTTTTCAATCATTTCTAGCGTCATGGTTTTAGGAAGAATAGACGACAAATAACCCACATGCACAACAACAATTCCTAATATGAGCGCTGTCGAAGTCTCTGTTGACCGTTTTCTACTTGTTCATAAACCATAAATTAACCATAAATTCGAAAACGTTCACAATTTTCACACTATTTCACAGTGGTTGGAACGACATGCATTAGCGACATGCCATTTTATGTATCATGATTTTATAACGTAAAAAGAGAAGCCGTTTGCAAAAAATTTCATGTCAAAATTCCATTCCTACTCCGAGATATAAATTTTTTAACATGTGGCACATGTTATGATTTTTAAAATCGTTATATTTTAGAAACTTCCAATTGTTTGTTAGCTCCCTTATTTTGTCAGATAATGTCTCTTAATTAAACGTACGTATTGCAAAAAAAGTAGGCCTCCAACTCAAATCCTATTTAAGTTATTGAAGTTAATTGATTTTTATAAGTTATTTTTTTCTGAAGAAATGAAGCAAAAGTAGGCTAAGTTAAAATTGCAGAAACCTGCCTAAGGGTCTTCTCTACAATCCCTAAAAACAGTGAGGCCTCAGCCCCCCGCCATTTTAGGCTAGGACCTTGGAAAGTTATTTGAATAATTACGGTTATTTTTCTCACCAGAGATGGACAAAATACCAAAATTTACTGCTAAAGTTTAGTATGAGAATTGTGAACTCATTTTTTCGATTTCAATACTAAACAATTTTAACTCGGTTCAGTTCCCTAACTACTCTTTACTAATTCATATTATTTCATTGATGTTTGGCTAATGTTTTAAGCTCAAGTAAACCTGAAAGTTGTAATGGAGACCTTACTTGAGCTAAGGTACTTAATACATTTCTTAAGTAGTCTAAGTGGAGATATAACTTAAGAACCTTTCAAAGTTAGGGGTAACTTGGACAAAAATTTGGTTGCTTAAGGAAGACTTCCTTAAGGACAAGTGGACGGTGGGCTTAATTCATTATTCAAGTTACTTAAAATCTTTAAACATGCATTATATACCATTACATCACGTCAAGTCTAAAATTAACACAATTTTGATGAAATTTCATTGAGACACTGATTTAATTAGTTTATTTGCATTTTCTTTAGAACTCGCACGAGGCATGATTTAGGTTGGAGAAATTAATGACTTCCCAAGAATGATTAACTGTATCATCAAAAACTCCAAGGCATGCATGATGAGAAGGCATGCATGAGAAGGCATGCATGTTCAAATGTGCCTTCCATCTGTATGAAAAATATTTAACAGCCATTGATAAAATAATTATTATGTAAGGAATATCCAAATAATTGTGTAGCATACAATTACGTATGGTCAGCTTGAATGTACAAACCCATACCATTTATTTTCCGATTAAATTATCAAAATTACATTAGTTCTTTGGCTTTTAACCAAAAGGGATTCCCACCTTATAAGGTGGGAGAACATTTTCCCTAAACTGTCCATGAACGTTTCCAGGTGGGTTATAGTTAGCAATAACAACCCACCAATTCTTTTTCGAATTATAAGCCACCCCGATACCAACATGAGTTGAAGATTTCCACACAAGCTGTGTGAAAGCTCCGGCTTCACGTTGATAATTGGGGTTTTTGTAATCGTATTTGCTTTCCCCCTTGTACCACATCCGAACTGCATTTTTTACAGCGTCTGCTTCATTTGCTCCTTGAACTGCTGCCAGATTCTCGCCGTATCTTGAAGATGCAGATTTTTCGAATCTATCACTGTTTGCTAAGTGGACAGCGTGTTGCTGTGCAGATCTGTGAAGCTGTGGGGGCAATGTGAGAAAATGTTTCAAGTCAGGTTAATAATAATTTAAATTAGTTTAAACCGGTATTAAATATATGTATTTTAACCTGCTCATCATCGCCACTGACATAAGGGGACCTGTGCCATCCGCGAAATTCGTTGTGCTCATCTACTACAACTCTGCGAATCCCTAACAAGTTGGATGAATCGGAAGATGGTGGAGGGCAGGGTAGGCGTGTGTGAGCCTTGACCGGGAGTCGAGCCCGGTAAACCAGGTCCTGTAACATGACCTGAGTCTGAACCTGAACATTGTTGAAATGAGCAGATCCGGTCATTAAATCCTAGCGCAGATAAATTATGATGATTTGGTGATCCGAGTTCTATTCTTTCTGGTTTTCCTCTGCAGTCATCATGATCCCATACTACTAAACAGTTATCTTGGTTATTTACCGAATTAATTCGGTTAATAAATTCGTAAGGAAGGTTGGAGCAAGAGCTTCCTTCTAGTGGAAGTTCTATCCACCATCCTAATAAAAAGAGATCTTAATTAAACTCATCTCGGTATGCACTTGGATTTTGGGCAAAATATATAATGGAAAAACGTACCTTCGTAATTTGAGCCATCGTAAAATCTTACTTTCTGTTCATCAACCACTACCGCCTGATCGATTGAAATTGATACTAATATGACAGTCAGGAAAATACAAGAATACTGAGTATTAGGTGTCATCTTATCTGATATTTTGATAGGAACGAACAGGTAAGGGCGCGTTCAGAAATGACGTCATCTTTTAAGGGGGAGGGGGGTATCGGGGCAACAGGTGACGAAAAGTGACGGTAGGGGGAGGGGGGTTAGAAGCGAAAGTGACGTCACAATTTTCTCAAAATTTACATAGTTAATTGACAGTTAATTTTCATTATAAATTCAGAAAAACCTGTAGTTTACTAGTTCATTTCCATTACATTACGTGTTTTTAACAGTCATTGTTAAAAAACAAACCATTTACTACAGCTCTTTGATTTTAAACCGAAATCTCAATTGACCCCTTAGCATTGCTGTAAGATTGTTTTCGGAAACCAGATCAAATAAGAAGATTAAGAATCTAATTATCTATATCCGAAATGTAATTTTTCGATTGTTTAACCAATTAATATACAGGCGAAAGTAAAACAATATATTGCATTGATTAACACACTTCGTTGAAACAATTCATTAGAAATTAAACTTTTATTTCAAAATTCCTTTCCTGTTTTTATTTCTTACTCCTGCTCGACATCTCCTGCTTTTCCAAGCTTGTTGAACCGTAGTGGTTGCCAGCCAGTAACTATATCCAGGTTACAACACACTGCTTAATGTAGTGACAGTATATGCCATGATGACGTGACGGCAGGGGGAGGGGGGTTCAATCAAAAAGTGACGAAATAATGACAGAGGGGGGGGGGGGTCCCAAAAAGCCAAATTTGAGTGACGTCATTTCTGAATGACCCCTAACTTCTCTGTTACTGTTAAGAGAGAACTGTAACACCAAATTGGCAAGCATACCTGATCAAATAAACTACGGTTGTATTTATATTTTGAATTTACCAAAACTGTCATTCACATCTATTTTAATTGGAACTACACACAACATTTAACATTGATACATACATAAAATGCTATATCATTTACCGAGAAAACTAACCCATTTGCTCCAAAACTGCATGACCTAATTGTCAGTTTTTCGATTGCTAACAAATAACAGACGTGTTGACGTAAATGTCTGCAATATTATCATCAACAAGGTTATTATTACGGTTTTGAAAATATATTCATATTATGTGAGTGTATAAAATTTTTTTCTAAATATTAATTCATTATTGCTCCAATAATATACAGAATGAGTGTATGTTCACGCAAAAAAACTCTTCATTTACAAGTTTTACCTGGAATTTATGGTAATACTTTCCGCAGACCGTAACAACAGAACACCAAATGGAGTGAATTGTGCACACAAGGGTTTTATGAATGAATCCCTATACGCGTAACTCGTCCTTGGGGTGTCTGCAACTCTCATTAATGCCGTTTAAATGTAATAGTTTTGTATTACACATAAACATGAATTGTATTACTCTGATGTTGTTTGGTGATATTTAAACACTGGTGATAAATAATCTGGTCACCAGATCCGCGATCCACAATGTTTCCGTTTTCGTTCTAACGATCTAACGTTGGAACTTACATACTATGTATGTACGTTGCCCTGAGTTGTAAACAAAACTCACCATTTCATAGAACTATCATTTAATTTCGTTAAAGGAATAGAACCTAGATCAAATTAGTTAACAATAAATTCACGTCATAATTCGAATTATTGTGAAAAGATGTTTTTAAATTTTCGACACAAATTTCTACTACTGCCACAAAACCCACAAAATTATATTACACTTGAATTAGAAATTATTTTTCTGTAATTAATTAAACGTAACAATACGACTGGGCACGCTCAAGTAATTACGAGCATAAATGTTACAAGGGCCTTGCGTTGTACACATATTTCAAACGTCGGTTGTATTAACAAACCCTAATTCAAGTGGGGTTTTGGGCTTTGTATTTCAGGATAAAAGGTTAGTAGTTTTTGTGATGTAAAAATATTAGAAATCGGTCTATAGTATATAGTAATAACTATAGCTTGGCTCAGTTCTTGGACACAATTGAGGCATAAATTAAGTGATAAGGTATTCGCTACTCATGTATACATTTTGTACGTTAATTTACAAAAATAAGCAGTAATACTGTCATCAAACATCAAATTTTGTCTACTCAATATAATGCCCTCAAATTCCATGGTTGGATTTTGCCTGAGATAGTTGTAAATTTACTGGACATTCTTTATAATGTAAATTGATTCAGATTTAATCAGATCAGTGCTTTTAATAAATCTCTTTAATAAGCCTCTTGAAAAAATTGAATTTCTAAATTTGTAATTGTTATATTTGCCAATGAACCTTATTACCCGGTGCATATTTACTGATGACCGATTGAGCATGTTTAAATTCAATGCGAAATACCATAGCACATGCCATTTGATAAGATTAAACACGTTTATTTGGGATATGCTTGCTATAGTAATAATGATTGAAGTCAGTAACATGACATTAGGTCCCCAAAACTATTTGCATAACCTGTAATTTATCGTGGTAATGTGAGTGGTCAATTATTTTTACTTTCGTTGGCCAGCTTCATCGCAG
>LJIJ01001781.1:0-36473 GCA_001718145.1 Orchesella cincta
TTCGCATTTGAAACAATGAATATTAATCGTTAATCTTTTCATGCATTTAAGTTCACTCTCATTATAATATAATTTTACATTGTGTGCGTCCAAAAGCGAGAAGAGGTCACTGTTCTCCCACATATCGTTACCTTTTCACACAGAATATATGCACACCAGAGATGCAAGCAAATGAAATTCTTCATTCATCTTCACTTCATTTTGGTTTTTAAAGGGGTCTCTTCATTCATCTTCATTCACGTGAAGACAGAAAGGTGAAGTCTTCATCTTCAAATAAAACCGAACCTTCGTCTTCATTCATCTTCATTCACGGGTGCTCTACGTTCTTCATCTTTCTTCAATAATTTTCATGTACCATAATGTATACACTGAAAATTCGTTAAACCTCAAATAATTTAAATATGAAATTGGAACTGCTGCACCAATTTGTTAGCTTATTCTCCCTTCTTCGTTTCATTTTTCCGTATTACCTTAATCTCACTTACTAATTTAACATTTACAGTACAGATTACAATCAGATAACAATGTGAATTCGTCATGTTGAATTTGAAGAATGAAGTCAATGTTAGAGCCCTCTTCATTCACTTCGCAAGAGCGAATCTTCATTCTTCTTCATTCAATTGTGAAGATTTGTCCTTGTCTTCATTCATCTTCACGAAATTAAGAGCTCTTCACGTGAATGAAGTCTTCAAATGTCTTCACGTGAATGAAGACTTGCATCTCTGATGCAAACAAAATATGTTATACACTGTTCTTGCTAATAGGAGCAAAATGGAAAGCGTGACCTTCAATGTGGGGAAAGAATTATCGTACATGGGAAGTAAAGGTAATACATGCATGTTAATTCTGATATAATTTCTGCAAACAAGAGCATTTCCTAAAGGTTGTTTTCTTTTGTATACATTCAGATAAATTACAATAAAATTGATGATAAAATGTACCTGGAAATTCTACTATTTTTGTGTTGGGGAAAATTATTCACCTTATGATAATGAGCTTATTAATACTGAAAGATTTCGAAAAATACACAATAGACCTTGCCTAAACGTTATATTGGATGCTGCACATGAACATGACCTGTTTCAACTATAGTGAGACGCAATGTAAATTTGCAATACCTTTCATATGCAAATGAGATGAAATACTTGAGCTTCATAAAGTTTCCCTTCCCAAAACTTCACCTTGAACTTTAACCTACAATGACCTTGTATAATTGATAAACCCAAATTCAAAAGGATTCCGTTACTCTGTAGACACTTTCTTTGTTTAGAGGGAGTATAAATAGGGCTGCTAGCCATCCTCCACCTTCATTCTGTTTTTGGTAATCGAACTGGAAACTAGTTTCTTTAGAAGCCCACTTGTTCTATTCAATTTACCCTGTTAAACCTTGTTTTCAAGTAAGTTTCCCGTTGTTTTTTTAGAAAATATCTCAAGTTTCCGAAAATCTTTGAAAATTTCCAAGTTATTTTTTCTATTTCTTTCAGGAACGAAACTTTCGGTTCACTTCCGGGAACTACTTACTTTCAAAACACACTTGAAACATTCGTGTATTTCAAGTAAGTTTCCAGTAATTTTCCTAAATATCTCAATTTCCGAGAAACTTTGAAAATTTCCAAATTTTTTCTATTTTATTCAGAAAGGAAACAATGGCAGCGTCTAACCTTCCAGCCTACTTCATCGCGTCTCCAAATGATCGCTACTTCGCCGCCAGAAACTTGGCAAAAATTGCGGAATCGGGAACGTCGAGGAACTCCAGGCATTCCTCAAGTCTTGTAAGTGCTTCGTCTTATACCTTTCTTTCGTGAAAACATTGAATAATTTATAGGAACTTAATCGAAACAATTTGTCCTGTTTCTTTCTTTCAGCCAAGCTGAGCATTCGACAGCCTCTCAACGTTGGAGAATGTGGACCTTCTGGTTGGCCGTGCATCTTCTACGCGTGCCATTTCCTGAATAGCGAAGTTCTCGCTTTTCTCTTGAAAGCTGGAGCTCATCGTGATCTCGCGTTTTGTACACCTGGTAATAACCTCAACTTAATTCCTGAAAATTTTATTTTTGAATCCTTTCCTCATACAAACACAAATTTAATTTTTTTGCAGAAGGACTCACTCCACTGATGACAGTTGTTGCAGCTTCTTCCCCAGAAAACCAGGAGAGACCTGTTGCATGCGCCAAGATTCTTGTCGAAGCTGGAGTGAATGCAGCCCAATGTCCAACATACGACGGCCGAACTCTACTAACCATGGCGGTTTTAAAAGGATCCACGGACCTCGTCGACTACCTAATTGAAGCAGGGGCGAAGCTCAACCTACGAGACGATTATGGGGAAACCGTAAGAATTTCTAGCTGTAAATTTTCTTTTGAGATCTTTCCAAACTACATTTCATTTTTGATAACTTTACAGCCATTCAACATTGCCATTGCTGAGAACATGCGGACAATGGTGGAGCTCCTTTACCGGGCTGGGGCGAATCCTTACATAAAAAATTTGGATGGTGATAGGTGCAAGGATCTAGTGGAAAAATATGCTCCGGAAGTAAGTATTTCTACTTAATTAGTTACATGCTAACTTAGTTTTTATGCTTTAAACTGATTTGGATTTTGTTTCAGATGAGGCTCTACATACTGAGCATTTTGAGCCAGTATTTTCTAACAGAGTACAACGGGAGCTGGCGACGCCTGACCGAAATGATTACCTACGTCAACAGGGAATGCGAACCTACAAAGAATAGCAGGAAGGTGGTCCAGGAAGAGGAACTGGAACCCGAACCGGAGCTAACCCACTCCGTTGAACCCGAGGAACCCGAGCCCGTGGAGCCAGAGCCAGTGGAACCCGAGCCAGGAGCCAGAGCCCGTGGAGCCAGAACCCCAGAACCAGTGGAGCCCGTGGTGCCAGAGCCCGTAGAACCCGAGCCAGCCCCACTCCGTCGAACTCGAGCCACCTTCTCCAGCTGAAGCTGTTGAAGCTCAAGAACATTTCCTTCGGTCCTCAGTGGAATTACCCTAACTACAACCCTTGTGACGTTGGGTTCTGTTGCCCAATTTGCTAAGAAACACTTTTGTTTCACCTTAAATTGCTTAAATGTTGAATGTATCTCATATAGCCTAACTTACCTATATTTCAATTTTAATATATTAATTATATACTCAACTCAACACAACTTACTTATAATTTACAACTTGAAAATTTTGTTGTAGAATCATTAATTGCTCAATTGAATTCTTCCGTGGACACAATACATTTGTTCTTTAATCAGATAATTAAATTGGATTAAATTTACACTCTCCGTATACAAATTTAGATTCAGTTTATGCATATTTATTTACTCCTTCAGTTCATTTCCGTCAGCATTTTTTCATGTCAAACTGGTATTTCTTTGGCAAATTGTTCGTGAGCAAATTACACACCACCCACACAAAATACAAGGGAATATGTTTTAAAATATATTCTTCGAGCAAAGCAAGAAAAATTACATTCAGTTTTCCTTTAATATTCAATTAAACTGAATAATTGTGTTTATAAGTTACTGTTTAACTAGCAGTTAATATTATTGCTATTATGAGGATATTTAACCGGGTTCAGTTTGTGATTCGAAACTTATCCAGTGTGACAACAGCTACAGCTGCTCCACTTCCCTTCTGGAAGGTTCCTTTGGGGCCATGGTTATCTTCCTCCTCTGGACTACTCAAGGGTCTTGCTCCAATCCGAGGTGTTCATGATCAGCGGAAAAAAGGGTAAACCAACTTAATTTAATCTCATATCATCAGGTTTTAAAGGACTGCGTTTGTAATTAGGGGATGAAGAACTTCTTGGGTTTGTGGAGGAGAAATAGTGAGTAAATTGAAGGTGCAAAGAAGATCCACTCCCATTCCAAGCACCTTCAAGGCTTCATGTTGGAGGTGGACAAGTCAGAGATCACTTTAACAAGAAAGTTGGGAATGAAGAGTAGGTTAAGCTATTTTCTATTCAAACTTTATACCAAATGATATGAACTTATGTGTTAAATTGTCAATCAGAATCATCATCAGCGCTAATGTCAATCACTCCGTGGATGGTGGTGGTGGAGATGGATCCATCTAAGGAACCTCCAGGAGGGATCCGAGCAAAGCCCAATTTTGATGTGGAGGTCAAGAAAGGAAAGCCAGACTTTGGTGTTCAGCTGCTCCTTCCTTCCAACGAAATGGAAGGTGGTCAAGAGGATTTCGGTAGGTTTTAAGAAAAGTCTAATTGAAAAAGATAAGCACCAACTTGTATTTAATTGTTTGATTTGGTTTCAGAAGACGTTTTCGTCATCGGTGAGGTATCCCTTTTCGATGGAGAGGCTAAGATTATGATTATGCCATAGCTGGATGAAGTAACTAGCCTTATCACTCAAAATCAGCCCGTATTTTACCAATGAACATATTTTTATGCTCCTTTTTTTGCCACAGTATCTCTACGACCTGTTCATGAACTTCTTGGAGGATCGGGGGATAAGCAACGAGTTCATCTCCAAGTTTTCTGAGCTGTGCACCAACTACGAGCATTATTTGTACATTGAGTTGATGGTCAACCTTCAAAAATTCTTGAAGGAGGAAGTATAATGCAGTCATCCATTAATTAATCAATGAAACGAGTGACCAATAAACCTTATTTTTTCAAGCTTATCATTTAATTGCATTATTATATTGTTCATTCAAGTTTGTATAAATTTATTTTCTTCGTATGCTGCTTCGGCCCCATAAGTGATAATCATAAGGTAGTCTACGACTAGGCTTATTGTGACTCTTGTCACAAAATCTTGTGCAATGTCTGCAAAGCTTGATATCCACTCTATTTCTCTTTGGTGGGAATTCCATGTTATCTGATCTCGCTTGAAGATATGAACAAGATGCACAAAACGTTGTTGTGATTTCAAAAATGAAATTATGATTATGCTAATCACTTACCAATGATGCCGCCGGGACGAATCCTGCATTCCCTTTCACACACTTTGCATATGTCCTCTGACACTACATTTTGAAGGAAACGTTTAAACATGAGCTATTTCAATTCAGTTTCTGTATTGTAGATCCTTACCTCCAGAACAGTTGGAAGAGGTGCAGACGAAAAGTAGCAGAGAAAAAGACCAAGAATCTCATGAATGGACCCATTTTAAAATCGCAAGCTTACCAACAGTGACGTTATTATATTGAGAATGAATTGAAGTTGATTATATTGCAGTGCAGTGCGAAAACTCTAATCTATTTCCTTATTGCCGGATTCCGCAGTTTAACGCTTTAACTATTATTGTCATTTTTAATGGGTAAGCCATGTGCTTTCGTCATTTGGATAATGATAGCGATGATTGATGATTTAGAACACAATGAAAGTGTATATTGGATGATTATGGTAAAATTACGATGCTCAAGAGCCACTTCCGAACTTGTCATAATTTTAACATGATAATAAATAGTATTTATTCATTTTGTTTTAAAGCACAGAATGAACACAAAACATTACTTAATAATTGAAGTGAATAGCATTCTAATTACTAATTTTTAGCTAATATTGATTTGAAATGATTAAATTGAAATTAGTTGTCATAATTGATAGCACTACTGTATCGTCAAAACATTCAGAGTGACTCACTCACAAACTGATAACTAATCCTAATCCAAACAGATCACAGAATCGGAATCATCATCAGTGCTACTGTCTTCATATCATTAATATTCTCGCTTCCTGACTCAGTTTCTAGTCCTTTATTGGGTTTCTTCATCTCGCCAGTCCACTCATCTCCGTTAACTCCTATCTTGCCTTTTGTCCCAACTACTAAAAATATTTCAAAGAAAAAGCAATTTAAAGTTTGGTACTCAATTTGCATCACAAATTAAATTAAAATGGATTTCTAATGTTTCCTGACGTACTTAATTTGGTAGACAGCCGAGATTGCCAACTTCAGGTGGGTAGCTGCTGAGGTTGAAGCTGACACGGCGATGGTGCTAAATAATTAGAAATACAACTATTAACTGATCAGGTTGAAAGCAATTCAACATTCATTGTGACAGCTTTCAAATAATTAGTTTTTATTATCAAATTATTGTAATACCCAAGAGTTTCCTTTGGGCAGGCTTCATTCCTCAAATGCCTGTCCAAGTTACTTTGAGATGCATACAGTTGTCCACACTGATGACAAAGCACTCTTTGTTGCAAAGCTCTAGCTCTCCGAACTGGGGCAACTTGAGAACGCCTTCCGTCTCCATTTGGAGTGTGATCGGATACTTTTACTATAATGGGGTCAATACCGTTTCCCCCACACTGCCACTGGAGAAGAACGGGACCTCTACAAAAAATGAATGGAATCCCAGCACCAACCACTGTACAATGTTGACTGCTGCTACAAGGAACAATAGCTCTTTCACACGAGCCACCAACACCATTGCCAAATTCGGCAGACATTTTTGTTTAAATTAATACAAGTTTTAGGAAAAATCCCTGTCAAATAGAAAACGAACTGGTGAGTTCAACAGGTTCAAAGAGGAGTGAGAATGTAATCGTCCGTAGACTAAAAGGCGCTGGAAATAGGACACGAGCCTCATGCACAAGCATGTAAATGGTAGGGCTGGAGGGAATGCGAAGAACAGGAAACGATAAGAGGAGAGGCATTGCTTTGTAACTTCCATTTGCATAAACTTGTTCGGTATGCGCTTGCTAATCACGCTTTCCGTCGATGTGTGTTTAGTATGCAAATTGCTGCTTGGTGACATTTCTTTCCTGATCACATTCAAAAGATATAACATCCTCCATAGGAAGTTCAAGTATGTTTATGAGCTTGGCTTTTACATTTCCAACTAGCTAGGCTAGAGTATGAGAAAAACGCATGCATGCATGCATAATCTTGAATGTTTATCTTGTTTATTTTGAAAGATTTTATTTGCTAACAAAATTAATTGAAAAAAAAGTATTTATTAACATTGGTAAAGTGGAAAAAATTCATTTTAATCATCAGATTCATTATGGTATCGCATAGCGAAGCCAGCCAAGTCAAAGTCTCGGTTGGTTTTGGCCATAGGTGGCAACTCCTCTGGAATTACGTTGCTTTCTACATCCTGCAAATGAAAATGTTGTTGTTTCATTAATTGACAGTCATAATATAGCTAGTTTAATGGCAGTAACCTTAATTTCAATTGACTTACAAAGCCACCAGCACCGTCATCAGTTTGGTTGATCTTGTCATCATCATCTCCAAAAAAGTGAGGAAGTCGTCGTTTTCGTACGTTGGGAAAAAATACCTTTAACACAATCATATATATTATTTCACCACCTTTACGAACTTCAATTTTTATTCTAAATAAACAAAAATACTCTGCTTGGTTCCATTTTTCCACCGTCGGCATGAGCTCCACCGAACCGTTAATATTATGTTCGGAAACATGAGCGAGTAGTAACCCTTGATCTTGGAACCGTTCATCACAACTCAGACATGAGAGTTGGTACACAGCACGACGAATGTAGTTGACTAGCTTGACCTGCAAAAAAAAATTAAGAGCATTATCATTCCCTCTTTGAATTGCAGACCTAATTTTGATAACATACCTTTTCATAGAAACCAAACGATTCAGTAATCCGCAAAAAGTCAAAGTGGTGCTCAGTCTTCATGTGATCCAGGACGTTTTCAAAGACGGCATCTCTCTCTGAACAAAATAGACAGACGACATTTCTCTGATTTTCTTCTGAAACCTCAGTCCACTCCTCTTCGCGATTTTCATCCTCTGTATTATCTTCCATCTGAAACCACAGCGTATAATTAGCATGCTCTTTAAATAAACCTGATATTTAGCCATATTTCTACCTCAATGTCTTCCCAGGTTTTTCCAGGCTCCAGATAATTAACCACGTAGAACCGATCGTACTCCGAATTATGTGGGTTGATCTTGCGATGCTGCTTCTTTCTCATGTGCTCCTTTAACACGAGTTCGTCCTTGTAGATGTTCTCACAAAAGACATTCCAACCTGAATTCGGTAAAGATTCATTGTAAAACCGTTTAAGACTGGTTTACATTAATTTTTAAACACTTTACCTGTTCAGCTTATCTTCTATGAGCTGAAAAAACTCCTTGACAAAGACGAGGTTGTCTGGCTGTCCAATATGAAAACTGTGACAGTTCCACATGTGAAGAAAATAGTCGGAACGATTTCCGCCAGTGACCACCTCATGACAGAATAGGCAACGACGACAAAACGTTGACTCTTCTCTTTCCTGCCGATTCACATCCAAAACAATGTCCTACGAAATCAAGCAAAGATATATCACATATCATTCAACAATTCATACTTTAATCTAAGGTTATCAATAAAAATGATACTTCTTCTGCTACTCACAAGTCTCCTGCTCCAGAGTTGCTTCCGCAATTGAAGGTCTTCAGGCACAGCTGGAGAAAACATGTAGAACAAGTCTCTTTTCTTGGCGTCTCCAGAATCCCCAGGCGCTCCAAGTTTCGCTTTGGGTGGGTTTCCAAATTCCTCCATAGCAAATCCAACGCAAAGCTCGGTGACCGGAGTAGACTGGAGTCTTCCCCTCCAGTGGTCCAAATACCTAAAATAGAAAGTAATTATTTAGTCATTCATCAATCAATCATAAGGTTTTTGAATTCAGGACTGGTTTATCCTACTTACTTGGATAAGTTGGCAATCTCATTGGGTTTCTCGATAACCAGCTGGTGCTCCTTCAGCAAATGAGCCAGGACTTCTTGTTGAGCAGTCCATCCCTGCAAATGTTCGTTGCAGACGTACACACACTCCGGAACTGGGCACAAGGTCTTCCGCTCCTCTTCCAGAAGAATTGATGAGGAGGTGAAGCTTTCAGTCAAATTTGCGTCCGAAGGGCCTGCTACAGCTCTTTCTAAACGAGCCAGTGGAGTATTTTGCGAAGGTGACGACAAGGAGGGCTGTTCCGGTCTTGGAGAGACCAGCGCCAAGTCATTCTCCAGTGAAAATGACAAGGCTTCCATAATCGGATCGTTGATACTCATTTTTAACAGCTTTCTTAATAGAACCTAAAAAATCGTCTCGACAAGATGTACTGACACGTGCTGACACCGCATGCAAATTTAATGAGAATTCGGGTATTATGAGATTATTTCAAGTCTTTGTTCCCAATAATGCGTTCAGGTCTGAAAATAAAGAAGGCTGCCATATAAAATCAGTTTTGTTCAATTTAAAAATATTATGACTACTATTCATTCTTGTTGTACTCCAACTGTCTAACTTCCATCTACAGTTAAAAGTTATGCAACTAAAATTCATTGTCAGATCTATAAAAAAGCATGTCACGTCAACAAATTCAATACACTTGTGTCCTCTCACAGTTTCAGGTTATCCATCTGTAGCTGTCGAAGGTTGTTGTTCCGTTTCTAAATAAAAACAATTTCTGCTCCTCAAGTCCGTTCGATCTCTTTCATCAAAGGTTAAAACGTAGTCACCTTCAACTTGAACATTGACCTCAGACCCCCTCCGTTCTGGTATTCCACAGCCTCTCATGGCTCAAACCAATCACCTCAACCTCAGCTATTTTACCTAAATGAGCTAAAAAAGATTGTTTTTTCTGTTTAATTACCTGTTAAAGTTGTCCAACATTATCAAAACATATCATGACCCTACCTTCCAAATTTTGTCGGCAAAACAGGTAAATACCCGATGTATTTTCTCCCACTGTTTCAGCCGGGTCCTCATCTCACCCACGATAGTTGCTCTGACTGCATGTCTTACCAAAATTTCGTTCAAAATGTGGGTCTTCAGCGTTTCGATGTTTTCCTGAACCGTTCCGTTGGATTGGTTTGGAGGAATGCTTCCCAGCTCCTTAGTCCAAATCTGACACCTCCCACAAACTGGAAATCTGTCTCGAACGAAACCTTTTGGCAATAGAAAGTCTTCTACCTCAAAATGCTGGCATACAATCTGTAACTGGTCCCTGTGCTCGATAGCTTTCTGAATGGGTTGGGGGTCAACTTGAGATTGAGCAGGAACTGGATTTGGACAAAGGAGACACATTCCCTCCAAGTTATCTTGAGAAGGAGGAGTACATTCAGAAGCTCTCTCATTTTCTTCGTTTTCGGACGCCGGGTTGGAGTTCCCAGTAGAAGAGGCTTGCACTTCTATTTCAAAACATATTTACACTCATTTGTAATTATTTCCAAAACAATAGCTCACCTCCAAAATGAACATGGCTTTTGCATTCTTAATATATTTACGTACGAGGCGGATCAGCCCAGGTAGTGCTTACGAAATAGTTCTCTAAATTTTTTCATATGAACTTTCTCTGCGGAAACAAAGCATGCAGTCAATTTCGGATCCGCAGCCAGCAAATCAGATACGGAGTTCCTCCTCTTTTTGGCACCCATAGTTTCAGCATGAGTTTGAATTCTTAGTTTCTTTGTTTGAGGCTCGTCGGCATCAGGTTGTTCCAGACATTTTGATGATGATGATAATGATGACACGTTCTCGGTAACATCATCAATGGAACAATAACCAGGCGGTTGCACGGCATTCTGATAAAAAATTACACGTAACTTAGAACTGGAATACAGGTTAATTTACAATTAAGTATTTGCTCACCAGAATTGATTCCTGCATCACATTCACATCAAAAATCGTATCTGTCAAACGAGTAAAAACTCGTTGATTTTTCTCCACCTCTTCACAAGCCGCTCTCGTCTCGTCACACATTCTGGTCACATACCTCTCATCTACCCTCTCATAAATGTTTTGCATAAGCCTTAGCACTTTCTTTTGAAGGGCTTTGGGATGATCGGGGGAAATGCTGCCCAATTTCTTCACAAGAATCTGACAAGTCTCGCAAAGCGGCAGTCTGATTTGTACGAGACCTAAACTAACTTTCGGGATCAGGGTGTTCTTTTTATCTTTTTCATCCTTCAATTTATTATATTCGAGCTCAAAGTGTTGACAGACGTTTTGCAACAGGAGCCTTCGCTCCTTGACTTCCTCTGGGAATTCACCATTTGGTTCTGGAGTCGTTGGAAATACAAAGGCGGGGTTGCGAGAGCTCGTGGTTACAGGCGTCAAACACTGCGTTCTGAGGTAAGGCTGGGGGGGAGGAGGAGAGGAGATGCTGCGTTGAGAACTGGATGTGGTAGCTGTTGTGCCTGAGAACTTCATGCTGTGTTCTCAGTGGGTTGGGCGGCTTCCTGAGGTCAACATCTTGAGCATTGGAGACTGGCTCATCGTCAGTTGGAACTACCCTCTGAACCTCCTCGTAGTATTTCATGTACATCTCATCAAAATCAGCCAGACTCTTTTTGCTCGCGTGTGCTAGAATAAAAAAATGCGTTTCAATTTCATCTTGTTTCAATAATAGACTCATTCATTTTTTACCTCTGATCTATCGCCGTTGCCAGCAGTTGTGGAAAAAGGCTTACGGCGCGTTTCTCTTCCGGTTCCCATCGAGTCGTCGTCGTTTGAACGCAAGCTAGTCTTCTAACTTTATAATCTATCCATAAACTGGGCTATAAATATGAGTTTGTTACTCATTTAGCACTTTTTTGCGGGCGGTCGGCCAGGTGATAAGATTGTGGTGAATGTTTCCCAACTCCTTGATCCAACTCCAACACCTCTCACAACTTGGGAACTTACTTCGGAGACAACTTTTAGGCAGCCTGATGGTAGTGACTTTGAAATGACGGCAGACGCTTTCGAGGAGCTCCTTTCTTTCAATGATTTGAACCACGGGTTCAGATTTAGCTTTAACACAGGAAGCTTGAGAACTTCCGTCATTGGGGCAAAACAGACACATGCATTCAAAGTCTAAAGCAGGAAGTGTGAAACCATGGCCATCTGAAAGCTGAGAATTCGAACCGGAAGCTGATGTTGGCTTATCACTCGTCTTTTGCTTCGTTTTTCTAGGCGCCACCAGAGAATTGGAGTCTATTTCTTGATCATTGCTAGCTTTTTCACGCTTTCGATGAGAAACCTTCGTCATGTCGAAGTTTTCTAGACAGAAAAACATTGATTGTGAGAAAGAGGATTGAAAATATAGTTATTAACGTTATATTGTATTTGATTATAACCAAGTAGCTTGCTTCTCTGTCTAGCCCTCTTGCTCTTTCTCAGGGTTTTCTCATTGTTCACGATTGTCACCTCTGCCCCTTTTTCATTAGATCCACCTTGTTGTGAAGATGATTCGATTGTCTTTTCGTTGTTGGTGGACAAAGGAGGATTGGGATTGAAGCGCATACATTGCCGGAGCGTGGTGATGCTATTGGAGAAATTGGCTGCAACTCTAATAAAATCAATGTGAATTTTACTTTTACTGTGCTAATGATCAATTCATTATATGGATGGTTAAGTATTTCATTTCAAATTATTACTTCGAAATTGGTCATTTTCTCCAGGTTAGTAAGTCTTCTTCATTGTCAATTTCTTTCTCTCCGCGGAGTTGTCTTCGTTTCGCTTGGTTTGCAGCAGAGAAAGCTTCCGTGTGACTTAGCAGAAGGGAGTATTGCCCTTTGATTGGGTGTTTACTCATTGTCTTAATTTGTCTTTCAGTCCAATTGCAGCATTTGGGATACACGTTGTTGAGTAATGGTGGAACTGGTGTGGTTTTGATGGTAACGTCGATATAAACTTCTCGGTGATTTTTGGGAGCATGAAGCATTTTGTTCTTTTTTTCACGATTTCTTGAATAAAGATTGACAAGTTTAGTTATTGCAATTATCGTATTATCTTTACTACTCACATATACAGCTATTTGGCTCACCTTCAACGTTATCCTCAGGTGACACGACTATCAACTTGTCGTGTCTCATAGTTCAAAGAGCTGACTCTTCAGTCCTCAGCCAACCGATCTTAACCATCCTGTTGAGAACTTGAAAAATGGGTGACACAGGTAGATTGGAGATGCTTCTGTCTCCATCTAGAACTTTACTGAGGGTGGCGATGGCTATTACGGAGAACTGGTCGCAATCTAAAATAAATGTGGCAGGTTTACGTATAGTTGACCTCTTCATCATTCATGTGGTACAGTTACAACTTACTCTGAATAATCGCGTCCCTCAGGCTAGTGAAAACTTGGTTTCGTTCCTCCTTCTCGCCCAATGCAATCCCCAGACCTCTGCCAAGGTTGAGCTTCGACCGCTCCCTCACTCCTTCATAAATCTTATTCCTACAGAATTCTACCATTTGCTCCTGACCTTCATCCCGGTTTTGAATAGGAATCTTCCCCAACTCCTTAACCCAACCGAGGCACTCTTCACACAAAGGGAATTTTGTTATCGTGCATTTCTGAGGTAGCTTAATATCTGAAAGTTGGAGGTGGTGAACCAGAGCCTCCAACATGTTCTTTCGCACCTCAAGTTGCTCAGGTGGATTACAATGAAGACATTCTGTATGATTTAGGAGGTTACATAACGGAACTGGATAGTAAGTACAGAAAAGGCACAAGCCCTCCTCCACAGAATGTGCATGATGAACAGGACATGAAAATTCAAACGAACTCTCACGTATTGCAAACGGAAACGGTTTTTTAATATTTTTAAACATGTTGTTTAACGAAAATTGGACTGAAAATGGTTTGGTTTAGACCGCTGAATGGAAAGGCAGCCAGCATGGTTTGGAAGACTGGAGCTCAATGAGCTGAACTGATCTATATATCTTAAAGCAACAAGTGGCTGTGCTGGAGTTAGACTAGAAATATGTGAGAAAAGGCTTGCATTCCTGAATTCGTCACACTGTGTCAAGTCAGTTATGGTCTGAAGACAGACAACTTAATCTAAAATAGCATAAACTCGTTGAAAATGTCATGTGAATGTTTTAAAGTTTGAAGGTTTTTCAGGTATGGACTGAGTGTTTACATGCATACTCCAGTCAGCCGAAAGATGAATTTTTTTTTTTAATGCATAAAACCAAAGACTTGAACATTTAAGTTCATTGCATTAAATATGCTGTTTCAACATAAAATTGACTGACCCAACAGCTCCAACTCTTAAACAGGTCACTAATGTCAACATCTTGTTTCTATCTTTACCCTTGTTGCCTCAACTTTAGTTATTATTCATTTCTCCTGAGAAAGACGTCTCTTTCTCTCGTCCTGAACGCGTGTCACATTCCCCCATTGTTAAATCCAATATATCTCTGCTTTTTGCTCCATATTGTTTACTAAATCTGTTATTTCCGGTTGATATCCTTCAGTTAGTTTAATCAATTAGCTTCCTACCTTTCGAATCTCGTCGGCTAAACGGGTGAAAACCCTTATGAGTTTTCTCTACCTGTTCCAACCGAGTTCTCACGACGCCCCCTTTACTTATTCTAATTCCATGCCTTTCAACAACCTGGTAATAAATGATTAACTGCAGTCTGCAGCATTTTAATCTTCTTTTGAAGCATTTCATCAATGTTGGGTTGGTTAAAGGGAATATTTCCCAGCTCTAAAGTAGTCCAAATCTGACACCTTCCACAAACAGGAAATCTGGTTCGAATGAAACACCTGGAATGGAAGTTTCCTACTCAAAAATGAGTTTTTGGGGTCCATGATGGACCGCCCATCTCTTAACTTTTGGTGAAACCTTCTCTTTAAACCTTTTTGAATATGAAATGTTTCAAATGAAGTCAGGTAGAAATGAGCTGAGTAACTGAACGAAGCTAGTCTTTTTGGAGTTTGGAGACGCAATACCATCATGAAAAAGTTAGTAGCTTATCAGTATCTATCTCCGTTTGTAGTACTTTTTCATGCCTTCTGGCAAAAAGGTTGAGATGCATGAAAGAGGATCCACGGAAGGACGACGTCCTTATCGAGATAATTTGAATAATTAGGCAGGGCCACATTTGCTTATTCCAGCATTCACCATACGACCCCATAGCAAGACTTCGGTTAACAGGGACAGAAAGGTGACTTTTTTAAATTACATAAGCGCTTATCATAAACACAAAACTTCAATATTACACTAGCTTACACATATTCCAATGCAATGGAACGAAATGGATGGCCAGCTCGTGAAAACTTCAAGCACCATGATAATGAATAATGTTCTCCATCTTACCATTAAACCCTGTCTAATTCCACTTATCAGTAGTCCCCTTCCTTCTGCGTCCCAAAAAGGATATTACGAACAACAAAAAATGTATTCAAAAAGACATTAAAAACTTAAATATCAATTCAACACCCATTTACAACTATTAACTAGGCTAAACATCAGCCAAAAAGTGAAAAGCCATCCGAGCAAAAATTGAATGCCGTGACCAGGATTCGAACCTGGGTTATTGCGGCCACAACGCAAGGTACTAACCACTATACGATCACGGCTGGTTGAAAAACTAAAGCGAAAAAACTTGATCTCAACTCTCGCTTTCCCATCTCGTTCATGATGATTGTGAACTACTTCTAGCTCAAGCTCTGCTCACAGCTCAACTTGACTTTGACTCCACCTCAATCAAATCTCATGTTCGCTTTATGAATGAAAAGGAAGTGAACCAGTTTTTAATCACGTTTTCAACATACCTTTGTTGCAAGACTCTTCAAATACGAACACATTGTATTGTTGGTATTGAATATACTCATAATGCTTTTTTATATGAATTCAGAGGATTTCTCTTTTGAACACGGTTTTATACAATGTCTCTTCGTCTTCATCATTATCATCATCTTTATCCCAAAATACAACTCGATTAAGGCAACTTACAGCTTGAAACGCTTTCGGAGCAATCTGCGGATCCTCAGATTGATTCGGGTCAAAATGAATCACTTTCACATTTCCAAACATTTTCTCGAGGAATTTCCAAAAACACTCTGATTTTCGGAGTGAGGTTCCAACCGTAATGCCTTTAATTTGGGGAGAAGTTTCATTCTTTCAGGGTCATATATGATATTTTCATGGGGATCATGGAAAGAAGCTCGTTCACACTTACATCAGAAGTGTCGCTGGTAAATGACAGTTTTTGTAGGAACCACCCAACCCAACTTGAGAGTTTTTGGAGCTCGGTCGATGTCACATTCTGTAAAGAAGGGTTTCTGAAAGTTATCAACTATATGCCATCCTTAGGTCACTTAGCGTTTTTTGCTAATTAATGAATGGATTTCAATGGATGATATCTACGCTTCAAATATGAACAGTCATACTCTTAATTTATATTCGGATGTGTTTGCATTATAAATTTATATGACTACACGTATATTTTAGAAAAATTCTCGTTTGCACAAACTATGTCTCCCAAAATACAATGATTGTATTACAATCTCTGATCAGGCCGTGCTGACCTGATCTGAGACCCTTAATTTAATTTGACCTATCTATGAGGAAAGTTATGAACCTTCACATATTTCTTAAAACTGCCCCTATTAAATGATCTTAAATATATTAATAACTACCCATCTAACAACTATCTTAATTGTTTTACAACAGCGTAAAAACGCATACAACTGGAATATTTATTACAAAAACATACAGACTTATAAAAGAAACATTTCCATAAACTGAATTAAACTGTCAATGAATATGACACGGAGATTTGATTACTAATTACTATAATAACTTGGAGGAGACATGAATATAGATAAGTTATAAGTTAGAGGTATCTGACAACATTAGAAGAAGACGTATACTCAATATTTACGAGCGTATAGTTGTTTTTTGAAGATAAGATCCGTACAAAAGTAAATGTAATGTATTAATTATCATAAATCCGAAGCCGACAGGAGGTGAGGTTAAGGTGAGGATGATTACGACTACCGCTTCTTGAATCCATATTTCTTTCGCTCGTAGAAGAGATCTGTTTTTGAACTTCCTAAGTTGACGATTTTTGGACATCCGTCTCTCTGCAAACAATCAAATTCACATCATTAACATTATAACTACATAAATTATGATAATCAGTCAACCGCAAGCTTATCTTACATCCTTCTCCTGGATGGTGCACTCCTTGCAGTAATACGCGTCAGAGACACCCGGTCCTCCACAAACAACACAGCGCCCTTGATAACTGCCATAGTTGCATTCATCACAAATTCGCACTAACGTGCAGGGTCGCACGTACGAGTCACAAATCACGCATTTCCCATCACACTTCTCGCAGAGTCGTCCAATAGCTGCAAATCATAAAAGTAATCACTAATCAATCATCATCATTCTCAGTTTTCAGTTCAACAATAAACCACCAAAAACAATGCATTTTCTTACCAACACCGGGTTGCTTCCTACAGAAAATCAAATCCGGATGATGCTTGGCCATCTTTCTATCGTCAGGTATTAAAAAAAGTACTGATTTTCCGCTAAAACTTTAAAAAACTGATGAATTCCAAACGGGATGTTTTAAGACAACAAGAAAATTGTGGATAGCATAAGCAAAGCACACTCCGGCTTTTGCAGAAGAGCCCCATTCAAAATGGGGATTTCTGAGCGGCTCTGGATTTTGCTCTATGGCTCACACGTTTGACATGTAAAAGGGATGCCTATTTTTCAGTGCTTATCTGTACTGATGAGGTCGATGTTGATAAGGTTAATGTTGACGTGATAAGGAGTTTATCAAATAAGTGAAAATGGGGTGGATATGGGAGCCTAGTCGTAGTGGTTTTTCTGTGATGTTGAGTGGTATTATTTTGTGGTTGATCTCATCTTTATGCTTATCAAGAGCTGATAGGACGTTTACGAAGGTGTACGAGCCGATTTTGGGCACAAATGCTTGCTTCAAAAGACTGAATGGGACGCATGAAATTGGGTGTCGTTGTAAGATCCTTCACTTTTGATAAAATTATGATAATTTTGGTGATGAAGATGATGAATGATGATTTTTAATGAGCTTTTGAATTTTAGCTTCATCAAAAGGAGATGTTGGGATCCTCCACCTAATCGAAGATAAGCACTCTATCAACTGGGTTTTGAAGGATGGTCCGAATCCGCCGTACATTGCAATGCTATATCCAATTGACTTCACCTACGAGAATATCATCCAGTTCCGGGATTCTGGGAGGGTGAATGGAGTTCTTTTGCTGAAGGAAAAGGGGAGGAACTCCACCTCGTTTTCTAAAGATTCTACCTGTCCTAATGCAAATTATGGTATGATAAGAGAGTAGATAGGCATCATACCTTTGAATTTAATCAGTTTTAACTTGATTTTCATCTCGTTTTACAGGAATTTACAACTCCTCTTCCCCAAAACACTGTAAAAACTGGAACCCATCCGGAAACAGCCTCTTGTGGGAAAATCTCAACTTCCCTATATTCTACATCCACTCTGCAACCGAAACGGACAAATTACTCAAGTGTTTTGATAACTTCAACCGCCCTGTGAACGGCATAACAGCGCGAGGTTGGCCCCTCTGCGCATCCCAACTCAGATCCTTCATGTTAGGCGCTGTTGACACTCCAACTTGTCTCCGACGCAGTAACGTTTTCAATATGAACCCAGGCGCAGCCAAAGTCTGCGACCCACTCGGAGACCAGAACATTTGGGCATCCCTCCTTCCCCACAACGCCTCCTCTTCAGAACCCTACCCAAATAATTCACTCATCGTCATCGCCGCTCGAATTGATGGGGCTTCTCTCTTTGATGAAATCAGTCCTGCAGCCGATTCCTCTATCTCAGGACTTATCACAGTTCTCTCCATTATGAAACATTTGGGCGACCCCTCCATTCGAGACCAACTTGGAAGTGAAGAAGAGGGTGACAACCCCATTAAAAACGTGTATTTCATGCTGTTTAACGGTGAATCATTTGGGTACATTGGATCCAGTCGCATTGTGTATGACATGGGTCTCTCCAACTTTCCTTTCAATGTTTCCTCCATTCGCTACTTTATTGAGGTGAATCAAGCCTCCGTCTCCTCCTCAAATGGCTCGTATTTCCTTCACCAATCAGATCTATCACAGAGCAAGGAACTTACCGACTTGATTGAGAAACATAAACAGCTCCTCAACCTGAAGATGGAAGTAGTACGTCCAAGAAACGAGTGGGGACTGCCTCCATCCTCCCTCCAAAGTTTTTTGAAGGATCGACCTGACCTCACCGGAATAGTTCTCACAAATCACAAGAAAGAATACAAAAATAAATTCTACAACGGAATCTTCGACGACAAGGACAAAATCTCTTATTATTATGGAGACAGGGGGGTCTACTCCCTCCAGCAAAATGTGGCGAGTCTAGCAGCCACCGTCTCCAACACTGTAATTGAGTTACTAACCTCCTCATCCGATTTAAAAGTGACCCCAGATCCTGAAACGGTTGACGAACTGTTCCACTGCTACCTAGAGTCCGCCAACTGCTCCATTTTCTATGAATTAACAGGAATGAAACAGGTCCCCAAACCTTACGCGACCTACGTCGGTGTAGCCACCCATCTCACCTCCATGTCGCAAGTTTGCAAGCTTGTCGCGAGCAGATATCTGGGCTACCTTGTGGAAAACGTGACGGAATCGGAGTGCTGGAAAATGCAGAAAACTAAAGGATATTACTGGATGAACGAGAGTTGTTACGACATTTCCTCCATTAATTCCACGGAAGCGAGGAGCCCCGCTTTTCTAATTGATGGATATGACTGGCGCTCTGGGAAGTACTCCAGTTGGACAGAGTCAATCTGGCAATCCTTTTCTGTGAGGATTTTCATCAAGCCGAGTCTCGCCCACGAGGTTATCACGCTGGTCTCCGGGATTCTGATGTTAGGACTGAGCATGTTGGTCGTGGGGAAGATTAATGAGAAGGCGGACATTATTTTCGAGAGCAGGTATGTTTATTCATCTTAAATTAAAAATTTTAATGAAAAACTCATTAAAAAATACATTTTAATTTTTTCCTTTTTGTTCCAGATCCGAAGCTCTCGTTTGCTAGGGGTTGCTAGCAAATCAGATACCCATGGTGGACATGATGCAGCAACGCAGGAGTCGGGCTGATGACCAGGGGAGCAACTCCATCCTCCTCCAGTCCAGCTTCAGCAGTCTTCAGCAACCCGTTCATCTCTGAACGCTAGAAAAAAGAAAAGTAGTTGCTGTAGTCGTGGTTGTGGTTAGAGAACTTGTATTTAGTAACCCTATTCCACTCCATGATGTCCATCATGGATAATATCTGATTTGCTAATAATAAGAATCAAGTCAAAGTGTCATTCACTATAATTAATTAAGTATGATATTGAATAATTTTAAAATCTCATTTTTAAATGATACTCAGCAACTATTGTGCATTTTCGAACTCTGTACATATGTATTTAAATGCAATCTTGTTTGAATCTCAGTGTGGATCTCATTTTTTAGAATAGTAGTTATCAGCCTACACAATAATGATTGCGTCATGTTGTTTAAGGTTAAATTATTGAAAAACAGAGAAATTAAGTGCTTAAATTAGTTTTTAAGCAGTTTCGCAATAAATTTATGGAGAATCACTTCGCTGCCCTTTTTCTGTCCTAAAATTCAGTCTTTTATTATGTAGACAAGTTAGTTTTTCTCAAAAGGAGGTAAATTCACATTTATATGCATTTAATTGGTATATTTTATAGTTTCGACTAGTTTTAAGATATAAGGAAAAATTGTGCGACCTTTTGAGCCTCGTCAATTTGTCAATAAAATAATGGCTTGCATCATATTTTAGATAGTACTTCCCCGTTTCCTGCTCACCTTCATTTTTTACTGTTGGTAAACTAGTTTAATTAACTGATGTTTATATCCGGATTGGATTGATTTCTTAAGCAATGCTGAATGTCACAATAATTACAACAGGAAGTAAGAACTACCTTGTTATTTGTGATTTAGAATAATAGTACAATTAGGTCCATTCGTTGATCAATGTCATAAAAATGCATCGACATATTTTCCGCGAAACTGGACTTCAAGAAAGAGTTGAGCTTGGGTTTAATAAGTCAAAATGGCTAATTTTGGCCGATTATCAAAGCTAATTGTCAACTCATTATTACTTGTTTTGCAACTTTGTTCGAACGGGGTGAACTGTGACAATGTGGAATTTACAAGGGCTGAAAATGGCTACCAATATCATCCATATCAAAAGGGAATTTTTTGCAACTCAACCTATTCTCCCATTGCCCCAAACTCCTTATCTGAAATTCAGCTCATTGTGCAACAAGCTTATCGTCAAAATGTCACCCTGAAGGCGCTTGGTCATCTCCACTCGATAACGGATGTAATTTGCACGACTGGCGTACCACTAAACATGGAGAAAATCAACCATTTTAGTTATGACCCGGAAACTGGATTGGCTAGGGTTGGCGCTGGAGCAAGAGTACATCAACTGACGAAAGATCTTGACCTCGTGGGTAGAGCTTTGGAGGGGATGCCAGCCTATGCTGATATCAGCGTTGGAGGTGCAATCGCTACTGGAGCGCACGGCTCCTCTTTGACCAGACTAACAACCATCTCGTCTCAAATTGTTGGGCTGACGGTAGTGGATGGACGAGGAAATATTGTTGAAATCAGTGAAGAATCTGATAATGAAGCTATGAACGCATTTAGAATAAATTTGGGCCTTTTGGGAATAATTTATGATGTGACAATCAGAACCGTTCCTCAGTACAAAGTTTACACAGAAAACGTGGCCGTTTCTGAAACCACTCTGTTTAAAAATATAGAGCAACTCGTGGAAGACAGCAAGGGAAGCGTCCTTTTTCAAGGGTTATCTTGAGCTGATGCATGAATACAAGTTGGATTTCGGATTTTATCTCCTTCAGTGGTATTGCCTGAAGTCCCTTGTCACTTCCGTCTTTGGAAAAACGCCTTTATTCACTCATGTCGCTGATGGCGATGGTAATTTTCGTACGGAGAATTTCGCTCTCCGGCAGTCGGATACTCTCACAAAATGCTGGCCAACAAATGCAATGAATGCGTTTGGGATCAGGGAGCTGATTCTTTATCGTTTGATGAATCAGAGGTGGTTATTCCTCTGAGTGAACTTGAGCCGGCGATTGAGACAATAAGGAGCATTTTGAAAAGTTACCCAACAGAGTTCTATTTTACTGGGATTCTTTTTCGGTTTCTGAAACCAGTTTCCGGCTTGTTGGCTATTGATCGGGGAAGGGAATCGGTGGGAATTGAGTGGGTTCTTACTGCAAGAGAAAATCGGTCCAAAATTGCAAAAACGGGGTTTGGCTCAATGCAAGCTATAGTTCAAGCTTTGGTAAATTTCTTAAATTTATCATAAAATGTATGTAGATTACAGTTAAAATTATTCTTTGTTATTTTTTTTAGATTCATAAGCATCAGGGAAGAACCCACTGGGGTAAAAATGGAGTTTATTTCAGCAGTCCGGAAATGATAAAATTACAGCATGGAAAATATCGTGAGCAGTTTGCAAAGCAGATGGAAAAGTGGGATCCAAATGGAACGTTCATGAATGAGATTGGACGCAGAATTCGCTTTCTGGAAGATGATTTTGGAGCTTTTTCATTTGAACATTGTGCTTTACACGACGCTTGTATTTGCAAAACAGACAGGGATTGTGGAGAGGAAGGGATTTCCTGTTCGCAGCTAAATGGTTTCCTCGTTTGCCTTCCGGAGCATAACAGATTTGTCAAGTTTTTGGTGCGGATAAACCGCTTGGCGATTTTATGTATTCAGGTTGCATTTGAGCAGTTGTGGAGTATATTCCTGCTAACTTTTTATACTGTAGCTTTCTTTCAATTATTGTATTTGGCAAAGTTATCCCCGTTTATTGTGACATGAATTTTGCCAAATTTGTATTTATATAAGCTAAGTTAATTCATATTTTGAGAAAAAATCATTCAGGTGAACTTAACACTAAATAAAAAACAAGTGCTGGTCTGTGTATATATATTCAATATTGATTTTATTAATTTCCGTGAAAAATGAATTTACTCAAGACAGAATCATAAATAATTGTACTGTACTGCATTAAATTTCAACCAATTTTATAGGTATCATGACAAACAAAATAATACGTAATGTTATTCATGATCCGCAACCGCAGCATTAGCTACCCTTTCGAGAAATTTGGCACGTGTAATCACTCGTACCCGTAGTACCACACAATTCCGTATCAACTTAAACGTGAATCTCTCCAATTGAGGAAGTTCTTTGAAAGCTTTTTTAGCCATCTCTTCAAATTCTACCTCAAGCCGTTCATTGCACGTTCTGAACTTTATTTCAACTAGGTTCCCACAAGTAGCCACAATGAACTCCCAAAACCAGTTGGCCATCAAGGTTGAACCCACCCAGAAGAAAATCTGTCTTAATTTGGACATCTGTGGAAGAGTCTTGACATCCATGTCAGGACCTCTTTGGAACTCCATGACGTCATCTTCAAGCTTCAAGTATGCCAAAGTTTGACTTAAGTTGGAAATGGCTCTTAAGAGATCCGATGCACACACTTTCTTCAGGATATTAATAATGGGTTCGTGCCAAACTGCTAAGAAAAACAACTCCAGATCTTCAATTGCCCAATCAACCTCAGCCAAAAATTTTAAACAGTCTACGATATGCTCAGGTTCTATCTCTTCTCCCTCTTCAATGCTGAGGTTCTTAAGATTTGGCAGCAGACATGGATCCAATGGAGTGTCCTCATCTCCATTCATTTTAAATGATAGCAGATTATCGCCAGTGCAAGTCAAAGCGGTCAGTTGACTTCCATAAATTCGAATCAAAGTTCCAAAGTAGTCGCCCAAACGTGAGGAACTTGTAATGGATTCCAACTGAGGCAAAGGAGGAAACATATACACTGATACTATACACTGATGTTGTCACCAACAAGAGGCGAATAGGTCGCAAGAATGTCCAATTCCTTAAGGTTTGGCATATGATGTAAAAAGTCATTCAGTTTCCGGAACACCCCCCAGTTTTGGAACTCGAATCGCCATATATGATGGCCAAATTTTAAAAGTAGTTTCTGTATGGACGAATAATTTCTATAATCGCCTATTTCGATTTTAACTTCTCGAGTTATGAATGGGTTGTCATCACGGCTTCTGTTTCTTTTCTTTCAGGAAATAGTTGATATCGTCGCTGCAATCAAACATGTACATGCCTCTAAAGTCCGCAGCCGAAGTAGAGCGATACTTTTGGATAACTTGATCAATCTCACGTTTCCCATCTCGAGTTACGGCACGGCATGCCAGAATATCCTGCCTCTTTGGGTATTGCATGACCAATGGAAGCACCTGAAATAAAGAATCCAAATCGTCAGCTATTTTCACATTTATATTTTGACATTTAAGACTTCAATTCTTTACCAAGGGCCATAATATTGTTGCCCTTTCTTGATGCCAGCAGCTCATTCCATTCTGGACAAGTGTTCATCACTGAAAACGAATCAGGGGAGGCTAAACTTTCAAATATGCGACCCCACACCTGAAAGTCAAATTAAATCAGGAAAACGTTAAATGAAGGTTGCTACATTGGTAGACTCAAAATTGACACTTGTATGATGGAATGAATTCATTACCTCAGGTTCCAACATTGGAGTTGTGACCGGCGACTGGTAAATTGGTTGACCATCAGTTTGAGCTCCAGTTACAGTCACGGCTTCGGTTGGAGACTCCTCCGCTTGCTCCGACTTCACTTTTTTCGGAGAAATCTCCATTTTTACTTGGTTGATTTGAAATTTCAAGAAGAACTAATTAAAAACTTTAAAAAACTTTTTTTTTCACAACTCAGTTTCACAAAAAGCAGTCGTCAATTGATGATAGAATAACGTAGCTCGCCGCTTAGACAGACAATAAAAATCTTTCACAGGTAACTCCCCTCAGACTAGTTGTTATACTTTTTCTATCAAGTAGCTGTAAAGTAGAGTAAAAACCTTCAGCATAGCAAGTAACAAATGTTTGATTGAGTCTGGAACACAGAGTTATAAATAGATAGCATGGAATGTATTTTGTAACATATTAATCTGTGTTGTTGGCAACATAATACGTGCTTGTTTTCTTAAAAAAGCTTGACTTTGCTGTAATTACTTTGCCTTTGGAATGATACCGTCTATATCACGCAGGATACATAGCCTACCTTCTGTTATGACGACAGCGTGGACAGACCGACACGTGAAGAAACCCGACACCCGACAACCCGACGAGAAGAAACCCGACACCCGACGTGAAGAAACCCAATTCGTGAAAGATGTGCAAATATAGAATGTGCAGTACTCATTTAATTATTATACCTTAAAATACATAGTAAGAAGACTTGGTATGACGTCTGTGAAAAAACATTGTTCATAAGCACCACGTCCATCTTGCCTTCTTTCATGGGAACATGCCGATTTTTTCTCAAGTCGTATTTTGGCCATTTTGGGCCCTTTTTTAGTTAAAACCCATCTCTGGAGCCGGACAAAATTTTAAAAATTCTTAAGTACCATATTGTTACGTACCTATTCTAATATCATGAACATCTTTACAATGTGGGCACAATGAATGAAGTTTAATCATAACTCTATGTAACAATATCATTCCAAGTCTTCTTAATATGTATTTTAAGGTATAATAATTAAATGAAAACTGCACATCTTTAATCTGTATTTGTACATCTTTCACGAATTGGGTTTTTTGCGTATCGGGATGTCGGGTTTCTTAACGTCGGGTTTCTTCTCGTCGGGTAATGTCGGGTTTCTTCACGCTTGTCGGGTGTCCAGTTTCTTCATGCTTGTCGGGTGTCGGGTTTCTTCACGCTGTCCTTCTGTATACCTTGATGCTTCTTGATTTTTAGGGTACCGTGAGCCGTGAATGAAAGGAAGATAATGTTGTATATGTGTTCGTTTCAGATATGTAGATTTTAGTTTTACATGCACACGAAATGCATGTCATTATGGTTCAACGATCAGTTGCTCAAAACTGAGATAAGCTAGCCTGCTACCTTTTCCAAGCTCTGAGTTTCAAGGGAAATTAAGCTAATAGATTCTACATAAATGTATACGGGAAATACATGAAGCAAGTAAAGAAGTACTGGAAAATGAACCACCACCTTCATGTGTTCATGATCATACACTACACCTACCTGTACTCTGGAACTGCTACAAAGATGAACCAATAATGTGGACTTCTCAATTCATTTAGATTCCTTAACTAAACGTGCTAAAGTAACCTCTACGTCGTGTGCATTCAGCGCCCGATCACAGTCCTTTTGAAGATAAGGTTAACCTCATACCCTCTTAGGTTAACTAATTGTAAACATAAAAATCCACCCTGCCTTCAGCTTGTATCAGAGTGCCCCACACGTTCCAATTAAGAGTCATATGAAGGTTCTATGAACACAACTAACGGGGGTTTCCCGTTGATTTGCTTCAAAAATTATTATCACGAAACTACTTCAGCAGTCGTTACTGCCAACTTTACGACAAAATCACAGCGTTACCATTACAACGCCGAGTATTGAATGCATGAATTTTATTTTGTGTTTGGTAACAAAAATGTGCAAGTTTAATTTTCTCTCTCAAAATAATAACCGGAATCTAATGCATGCGGTAGGTCTTGATTGAAACTTAGTATAGAAGTAGGTAATCCAAAATGGGAAAGCGGAAGTTGCTCCTACTATGTTTTGTTGGAGTTGTAGTCATTTTTGGAGACGCTGCAAACATTCCGTTGAAAACTGGAAGCTCTACAACTCGTTCAACACCTGAAATCTTGGCGAAACTTGGAAACATCACTTCTCGTCCGCCAACGCGGACGGAACCTGGAAATTCCACCCTGGCAATCGTTAATGGAACACTGAAAGTAGCAAAGGAAGGACATATTTACAGCGAAGTTGTTACAGATCCGCGCTACAACATCAATATAACAAAGGTACTGACTATTTTTTTTTAAATATGCGAATAACTTTTATCAAATATATTCTGTCGTCTTTTAACTACTCCAGATATCTGGAGAATGGTATCCAATCCTGCTCACACGGACAGCTGCCAAACTGTGGAGTGAATGCTTCAGGAGCAAATACCCCAAAAGTAATGCCAGCCAGGAAACCTGCTTCCTGGTTAACTACACGATTTTGGATGATGAGATTGATAACACCACCCTTCGCATGAATTTCTCAAGGGGAAACCAGTTCACAATTGTGGAAGCGGAACTGATACCGGATGAAGGGCAGCATCGGAGCTACAGAAAGTGGCTGACATATTGGCCAAACGGGGGTGAGGTTCCTACATTTTTTAAATTAAATCAGTTCAAATCTCAAATATTCCCATTTCATGTCCAGTGTTTGTTTGCAGAGACGACAGTAACCTCATTTGTGGCTCTGGGATCCTTGGAAAAGAATCAACCTCGCTATACTTGGCTTCTGGTGGTGGACTTTGATTTGAAAGGAGTTGTAAAGCCAGACTGGATCATTTTTGGCAGAGTTGCCGAGGCTGACTTCACCGAGAAAATCTCAGCAGCTGCTTGGGACACAATTCTGAGTATTGTGGAAGGAATCAGTGGTCTTGACCTTAATGATACTCTCAGTCACCAGCAAGATGATTGCAAAATAGTTAAATTCACACCTCCAGCCATAGGTCTTCGTTACAACCTTAACTTGACAATGGTTAGTTGGTTCACCTCCATCCGAAATGAAAATATTTCTTATTTTGATACTTCCAAAAAAGTGTCATGATTTTTTTCTCACGTTTGCATTCCAGATAATGGGACGTTGGTATCCAGTCATGCTTTCCAAAACAGCTGCAAGCCTTTGGAGCCAGTCCTTTAATTTAGAACACGAAACGATTGACACTATCCGAGAAAGCTGTTTCCTCATCGACTACGAAATTACTGAAGACTTTGGAGACTATAATAAAACCATGAATATCAAGATTTCAAGGGGTAACGAGTCCACAAACGTGGAGGCATTCCTGCTGAGGGATAAAGGACATCGAGTATTCTCCGAATGGGCAGCGTTTTGGCCAACAAAAGGCAAAACTTAAATACTTTTAAGTCAATTATATCGTGAATATTTTAAGGTTAACTTGAATCGCAATATTTTTTCAGAATCCACACTGACCTCAATAGTTGCAGCTGGATTCTTAGCAAAAAATCAGACCCGCTATGGCTGGCTCCTTGTTGTGGATTCAGATATCCATCAAAAGTTCTTCCCAGACTGGTCGATACTCGCGAGAGTTAAAGACGGCATCTCTGAAGCTGCCCTGAACACGGTCTTCAGCATTGTTGAAGGAATCACAGGTCTGGATGATAGAGCTGTTGCTACATTAAATCACACTCAAAGTGATTGCCGTGGGTCTGCTTATTCCAATTTTAATGAATAAATCTACATTTTCAACAATTAAAAGCGTGATTCAACGAATAAAATTAACTGTGCAGTAATTCGCCACTCAAACAAAACCAAAACATTGTGATTGCATAAATATAGTTTTATTTCATTTTCATTTCATAAGCATTCATATTACAACGTCGTAAATATTATTCAAATAAAAATTATTCTCATTTATGATCATCATCATCATTTAACGAATTCTCATCAGCGAAGGAGCGGCTTCAACAGCTGCACTCGGACATTAGGGTTGGGCTGAGGCTCTTCGGGTTCCACACAATCACAGCACTCCACCTTGGATTGTTCAGACTGAGGTGGTGGACGTGGATTGCAGCAATCCGTATCTCCACAGTTCCACTTCCGATTGGGATAATATGGGTTGTCCTTGAAAGACCTTGTAGGCATACGCATTGGGCTGTGGGGAGGTCCTTGGATCGTGAAGGATTTGACCACCACCCATGTCCTTTGACTTATCCATCTCCCTCAAGCTGTTCCGGAAGCTTTTCGGGTCAAACTGGTACGGCCGAACTTGCATTTGTTGCTGATACTCGTAGTCATCATCATCATCAACGTCGTAGGCTCCTTCCGCCTCCTTCTTAGCTTCCTCCTTTTTGCTTCTCCTCCTCAGCTGCAGATTTATCAATGTTGTGAATATTAACAGAGGCGTCGAGCTTGGATTGGTCCATGAATTTCTTGAGACAAGTGTCAGGACGAGGATTTCCTCGGTCGGTGTCAAAATACCAGATGTTTTGGTAGGTGGGACGACGAACTCGATCCCGCTTGGTGTCCACGGTCACCTCCAACTCCTCCCCGAAGTAGGTGAGACTGGAAAGTTGGGCTCCGTGGAGAGGTTGATTCCAGTCCCGTTGTGCTTAAGATAAAGCCTTGATTTCAGCTGGGAGGAAAAACAAAACATAATAATTCAAGAAAATTGGAACTTATTTACTGAATAAATTATTAGCTACGTATTACAAACCGGAACTGGAAGACCAAGTTCCAATTTCAGCTTCTCGAACTCATCAATAGGCCAAGCAGACCAGAGGGTATCAGTTGACGCAATATCCGAAAAGCGGACCTTTGGCTTAGCAGCGTGAGTTGAAGCGCAGTGAAGGCGGATGGCAGGAGCGGAGAACAAATACAGCTTGAAATGTTGGGTAGGCAATGCCCGAATGCGAAACACGTCCCCGTAGTTCACAGGAGCTCGTCCGATTCCACTTGGAACTGGACATGTGGGACTGAAATTAAAGGGAAAGAGTTAAAAATGCTAATCATTATAGTATACACATTCTTAATATAACAATCCTTACTGCTCGATGACGAATGAATTTCGGACCACTGGAAACAGGAGGGGTGAAGCTGAGATGATGCTATCCGTGCTCAGATAAGGAGCGTGGTCAATTGACGACGGAGGAACAGAAGCGCTCAGTGCCAAATGACCCAGTCGACAGTGACCCCGCTTGAAAGGATGCTCCTGAACTGCGGTGGCGCAGGAAGGTCTAGAGAGATGATTTGGACCGTGTCCCCATAATGGATGTGACCATCATGGTCTGGAGTGAGAGGAGTTGGCTTGAGCAGCAAATCAATCATCGTTTGAGTGCGCTGAATCTTCAGATCCCCACATTCCCGCTTGCGAAGGAACTCATCCCGTTTAGTCTATAAAAAATCATGGAAATAACAATAATTGGTTTCTAAATGATGCAACAGTTGTTGGTTTAGGCTAAAAACTTACGGTATTGCGACAAGTCTCCTCATACCAATTCCCCACGTAGGTTTCCGCCGAGTACCCATTTTTGTTGGGCTTCACGATGTACGGCATATCATCCATGCAGGTCCTGCAGGAGAGGCAGCCCACCGCGTCGAGCAGTGATGACGTCATGTTCCAAACAGTTTGTGTGATAAAAGCACTTTCCAAAATTAACAGTTTTGACTGAAAAATGAGGTGGGAGTGAAAAGTAAAGGATTTTGAGGTGGTACATAAAAGGAAAGCGAGAGCAAAACAAAAAAAATCATCCGATTTTTTGTCCAAGCAAAAAATCCGTAAAAATACATGGTCGTCGGGTAACTACGACAATACCATTTTTGGAAAAGTGTCCCAGGGTGGCGAAGGGATGGAAAAAGAATGATGAGGGGATTGAGGGGTAGTAGAAGGAGGTGGCTACACGAGCCAGACTGATTATGAACATTCAACTGCGACTTTATATAACATGTCTAGCAATCTCATTAGAGAAATTAGAATAACTATGCTCGTGCTTATTATGCCAACATTCAATCAAGTAAATTGTGGGTCAGACCACGCTCCTGACGTCATATAGCTAGAATTTTATAGATCGATAATAAATTATGGCGAAAGCATTCACATTTCTAGTGAACGGCTGAATACAGCTACACAACAAATCTACTTTGGTTGAGTTTATTTCTGTCTCGTAAATCATATTTAATATGCAGTTCCTAAAATTACTAACATTCTTTCTTACCTTTACGCTTGCTGCTTGCGACTTTGCTTCTATTTTTAATGGAAACTGTTTTATCAATTTCGTTTCTGAAGTTAATCCAGCAACCTCCTATTTACAACCAGTAAATCCAGAGGGGCGAAGTGAGATTGTGGATTCCGTCATTACAAAAAACCAAGTGAATTCTAATTCTGACATTCAGTCTTTTACTTTTTATGATTTGGCTCATTTCAACTTTGGTTTTGATATAGGAAATCTGTTAATAGATAATGAACTCTCGATTTCTGATGGTTTCTTCAGATTTAATGTCAAGCGACGAGAAAGCTGCATCATATTTGTACTGCTGACGACTTCATTCAACGGAACGAGCACAGGGATTATAAATTCCGGCTATGGAACATCATCCCAAGCACTTTTCCTTGTTCTGACTGAAAAAGGCTTGGTTTCCGAGTTTCCAACAGAAATTGAATCCTTGGAAAGTGTCACGTACAGCGCATTCTTCGCCAACTTGGCCTTCGTCTTCTATTCTAATGAAAATATTGAGGTCTACGCGTATTGCTACTATTGTCTCAAAAAATTAGGACACTTCCACGTGTTGGAAACTCGTCCCACTTTGGAATCCATTCGTTTGAAATGCGGTCGATTGAACAGGAACGGCTACGAGCGAAAAATGATTGTACTCATGCCATCAGCTCTCTCTTTTGATGATGAATCTTTACAGCTTATTGGACAACCAACCAGTTCCAAAAGAAACGGATTTTATGAAAATATAAGAGAAAACAACGTAGCAGAACATTTAGTATTCCGAATGTTGGCCACCAAAATGAATACAAGTATTGACAGAACGTTCCGTTTCCTCCAATCCGAAGATGAGAATGGGTCTTTCGAACTAATTTATTGCATGAGAACTGGCCAGGTTCTGAAGGTCAAGTGGGATATTTACTTGACCGTTCTGGATAAACCAACATTTATCTGCTTTGGAATCACAATATTAGCGTATGCCTTTATCTACAAAAGCTCCAGAGCGTTGGACCTAATTTGGATTCTGTTTGATAAAGAGAGCTCTCTAAGACACAGGCGTTTAATGTTAGGATTCTTTCTAGCAGGCGCCATGTTCCTTCCTTGGGTGTATAGCAGTGGAGTATCAACAGATTTTATCAATTTTGAATTTCCTACCACAATTAAGGAACTTTATGAAAAGGGTTACAGGATCTGGGATGCATTTTCTTCGGAGATGAAGGATGCATTCGTAGTTTTGCCCAAGCACACTGGCATAGTTTTGAAAGAAAATACTGGGTCCATGGAACCAGATGGTATTTTCTATGCTGATTATGACTACAAGTTTCCAACAAGGTTGAGTGAGCGGCTGGAAGCTATGGCTGGGAGAAAGTTGATGCTGATGAAAGCCATGGATAACGTTCACACATTTCCGGCACTTTTTCTGGCATTGTCTCTGAAAAAGTTGGCAGTGATTGAAAATAAATATGCGTGTGGAACAGTGAGCCAATCTAAGCGCTATAATTATCAAAAGACGCAAGTGTTTTTGCTGAGAGGCTATGGGTCAAATGAGTTTATTAAAGTGTTGACAAATTTTATGGAAGCGGGACTACTGGGGCATTTTCAAGGCTTGATAAATCTTCAGAGGGCTTTGGGCTCGTTGCCAAAAATAGATGATGTTAGTTCGGCCCTTAGCAGTTCCACTGTGGCTGTTAGAACTCCGTTAGGAGCAGTTTGTCTTGCTTATTTGGCTGTAAATCTTAGTTTATTAGTTTGGTGGATTTTACTTAAACTATTCGAAAATCGAAATGTAACGCTGGCTAATCTTTCTCAAATGTATTTCGCGTTGAAGGAAGTCATAATACGAGGTAACATATGCATGAGCTTGAAGTGGAGAGAAACTAAAGTGGAACCTTTCTGAGGTAGATCGAGCCTTATGATATATATTATCAAGGAAAGAAACTCAAAGAACAGTAAATCAGTATTAGATTTCTATTCTATAATATTTGAATGCTTAACATTACGTACATATTTGAAGTTAATTAGTTTCCCTAGATATACCTTAAAACTATACATTCTAGATTCTAGATAGTGTGTTGATAATAATGTTTATATTCCTTGTTCGGGTTCCTGTGTTTAATTTAACATGTTAGTTTTAAAACTTTAAACCTACATTTCCCTATACTTTATTATGGTGGTTAGAGTTTAAAGAGCCTTCTGAGCAAAGGCTAGCAGCTCGAAAGGAGCTAAATAATTTATAGCTTACGCAAACTCACTCAACAAAATTACTTGTCTCAAATTTAGATTGGATAAGCTGGCAAATATTGTAGTCAATAAAGAACAATGTTGTGAATTTAATATACTCAACACTAGCAGGTATTCATTAGTAGTAAAGAAATTAATTTACATAAACTCCTTTTAACCCTTGAAAGGAGTTCTCTCCGTCAGTCTAAATCTACATTTTCTTTTGCAGAAACTATGGGTTTTGTATCATAACATAATATCCAACTAGAGCCGGGCGGGCCGGTAACGTTAAAGCAGCCGTAACACATTAACGCATATATTACAATTAACCTAACATTCTTAGCAGACCTGCGGTCTGCTCAACACTTTTTTTTGGTAAGAAAGTGTACCATGTGATTTAGCTGTCGGAACTGTACCGTGGGATTTAGCATATATTATTGAACGTCTAGAGCCGGGCAGGCTGGTAATGGTAAAGCAGCCTTAACGCATTAACGCATATATTTTAATTAACCTAACTGTCTTAGCAGACCTGCGGTCTGCTCAACACTAGGTTTGGTAAGTGTACCATGTGATTTAACATTCGGAAGTGTGCTCAACGCTTAACCTCAACAATTTGTATGCTAAATCCCTTAACATGGGAAATCGTATGCTAAATCCATTGGTGATTCTATCTATGGGATTTAGCATGGGCAATATCTAGCATGGGCAATATCTTTTAGCATGGGCAATATCTAGCACGGGATTTAGCATTGGTGATTTCTAACATGGGATTTAGCATTGGTGATTTCTAACATGGGATTTAGCATTGGTGATTTCTAACATGGGATTTAGCACGGGCGATTTCTAACATGGGATTTAGCATTTGGAAATTTTACAAGGGATTTTCCAATGCTAAATCCATTAACATGAGAATTCGTATGCTAAATCCATTTACATGGGAAGTCGTATGCTAAATCCAAACGAACATCATGTTCGCGCTAAAAAATACGTTCCTAGTCCAACACTTGCTAATGTAGAAAAATTTCCGATACTAAAACCTTTGTATAAATTTTTTCCAAATGCTAAATACTATTTGGAAATTTTTTTCTAATGCTAAATCCCATCTTACAATTTTCTTCTAAAGCTAAATCCCATCTCAAATTTTTTTTCTTACGCTAAATCCAAATAATTAAATCATTGCTATGCCAAATGCAAATAAAATGTAATCAACTTTAACGTTGAAAATCGTATGCTAAATCCTTTTACATGGGATTTCCTATGCTAAATCCATTTACATTGGAATCGTATGCTAAATCCAAACGAACATCATGTTCGCGGAAATGCTAAATCCTTCAGCGGATTTCAAAACAAATCATAGTATAGTATTATAATAAATTATAATTAATTAAAAAGAATAGTTATTGATATTGGCGTAGGTATCTTACCTTTATAGGAGTTTTGATTAAATGTAAAACATTGTATACAAGCTGGGAAGTAATGCTCATGTAAATCAAAGAGGATAAAAGACGAGTCCTCTCCAATGTCTCCTTCTGGTTTGGTGTGCAAAATCAATTGTCTGCTCGTAATCTAACTTCAGTGAAGATTCGTTCAATTTTTTTAATTTCCTTAATTAAACTGGGAATTTCCATTTCTCCAGCTAAATTTATTTTCCCATACAACTACGAATAGATTCCTCCCTTTCGCAGATTTCCAGCATGATACCAATGTGTCTCAAAGTTTTATTACTTTTTCCCATTCTTGTTTTTGAAACATCTGCCATAGCCAATACATCTTTTGTTCCAGTATTTTTTGATGAAAATTGTTTCCTAAATATCGTCCTAGAAGTAAATTCCAACCTTTCCTCAATTTCACAAGAGCCGTACTTTGAAGCACTGTTTTCAAACTTATTCCTAAACAAGAGCATGAAATCTTATGTTATTTATGATTGGTCCCAATTCAACTTTGGCTTCGACATGGAAGAAATTCTTGTTGATGACCAAATTTCTATCTCCAGTGGTTACTTTCAGTTTACGTCAAAACATCGCGGAAACTGTATCGTATTCATTCTCTTAACGACCACGTTTAACAGCCCAACAACGACAATTCAGAAATCTGGCTATGGAACGTCTGACGACGCATTATTTCTGGTACTAGTTCCAGACTGGAATATGCCTGCAATCCAAGAATTTCTAGTAGAGTTCAAGGCCCTGGAAACAGTTACATACAACGCGTTTTATGCCAGCTTGGCTTTCATCTCGTTCCAAAATAAAGGCATGCAAATATTGGAGGTTTACATCTTCTGTTACTATTGCAACGATGAAGCAGGAAAACTACATTTATTGGATGATGCCATCATATCTTCATCCGCAATTCATTTACAATGCCAACGACTAAATAGCAATAATGGACACCAGAGAAAGATATTAATTATCATTTCATCCCCGTTTGTGAAAGAGCTAGTGCAAAATCTAGACCAGCCTGTAAGCACGGAAAGAATCGGTTTCTACCAAAATTTGAGGGAAAATTACTTGGCCGAGTATCTAATTTTCAGGGCAATTTCAGACAAAATAAACATGAGCATAGGACTCAACTTTCCGGCTTTACGTGACTGAAGAGGACACAAATACTTTTTGGCACATGAACATAAAAGTGATGAGCACTTCGAATGCAGTTATTCGAAATGTGATCTCAATCACGAGAGGGACTTACATAATTACTGCCCAGAACATTTTCAGTTTTATTTACTGCATGCGAGCCTCCCTTCAGATGCAAGTCAAGTGGGAGGTTTATCTCACGGTCTTTGACTTCCAAACGTGGATACTAATTTTTGTAACTTTTGTGGGGCATGGGGTTCTCTACAAAAACATGACAAAAGCGGCCGACCTTGTTTCCACCCTATTTGAAAAACAGCATTGGTGTCAGCACCCTCGCAAAGTGCTCTTGTTCTTTTTATAAGGTGCAAGATTTCTTACGTTAGCTTATACATGTGAAGTTTCAACGGATTTCATGAGTTTTGAATCCCCTTCTACAATAAAAGATCTGACGACGAAGGGATACAAGCTTTGGGATTTCCTTGTGGAGACTGAAGATATTAAACAAATAATCAATTTGTTGCCAGCGTACACAAGAAAGGTACTGAAACAAGATTTTGGCACCACCCAGCTAGAAGAGGGCTGAATTGCACTTTATTTTTGGATTTTGGAAAAGCTGGCTTGAGGACTGTTGAGGACTGTTCGAATTGAGGACTGTTGAGACTGTTGAGGACAGTTCGAATTGAGGACTGTTGAGGACTGTTCGAATTGAGGACGGTTGAGGAATGTTCGAATTGAGGACTGTTGAGGACTGTTCGAATTGAGGACTGTTGAGGACTGTTCGAATTGAGGACTGTGAGACTGTTCGAATTGAGGACGGTTGAGGACTGTTGAGGACTGTGAGGACTGTTGAGGACTGTGAGGACTGTTCTGAGGACTTGTTGAGGACTGTTGAGGACTGTGAGGACTGCAGGACTGGTGAGGACTGTTCGAATTGAGACTGTGGAGGACTGTTGTGAACTTGAGGACTGCTGAGGACTGTTGAGGACTGTTCGAATTGAGGACTGTTGAGGACTGTTGAGGAATGTTCGAATTGAGGACTGCTGAGGACTGTTGAGGACTGTTCGAATTGAGGA
>LJIJ01001782.1:0-36455 GCA_001718145.1 Orchesella cincta
TGACTGACAAGTAGTGTCAGAATCAAAGGTGTTCAACGGTTAAATTAACTATGCAGTTTAATTTTTAACGATGCATTTCTAGCCAGTGTAAATTTATTATTTCAAAAGACGCTTGCAGGTTTTCTCAAAAATGGCAAAAACACAGCCTTGCATCGATAGCGTTGGACTTTATAAGCACTCAATATGAAGGCTAACACTGCAGGGTGGTGAATTCCATTGTAAGATTTAATAAAGAAAGACAAGCCAACGTTTTGATAAAAACATCCCAAAGGAAAAATTTCCAAGAATCACGTTACAATCACCAAAAAATTTACTAAAACCTTCATAAAACCACTGCAGTATGCCTAATCAACGACAATTGATATTTAGTTAGCATTATGGAACGCCTAAAAAATAATCAAAACCAGTAACGGAGGCACCACTTTGGAATGATTTAAATCTGCCGGGCTTCCCCGCCTATTTGGCATCGAAACTTGATGTCTTCAGTGCCTGTTTAGAGAAGAGGCTGAATTTTTCCGAGATATCTTGACACGGACAACATTTTTATCTTAAAAAGAAAATGATGATTTATTATTCTTGTTGCATCATGCAGAACAAAATTTGCAAAAAATTGAACAAACCTTCTGATTCCTTGCCATCTGCATTAAAAATAGAACCATGATAAAAATCACGCGAAATGAACTTTTGCTTCATGTTTTTTCCGGCAGACAAGGAAATTCGTTTAAAATGTTTAAAAAATCTAAACGTAAAAAATTGAGAGAGAAACTATTTCAAACAACCTTTCGATCATACATCAAACTTCGTACAGAGCAAAGCCCGTGTATTTCTGCATACCTTTTTATGTGAACAAACTGAACGATTATGATATTGATGATACTGATGAGCGTAAAAGAAATAAGATAGATGACAAAGACGATTAAGAATTGTGTCCCAAACCAAAGCCTGAATGTTGAGAATAAAATCTGGTGCTGCTGTGTGATAAAATCGTACGAATTTGGTTATCAGAACCAGGTAAAATGAATGTAGAAAACTTTCTGTAAAATAAGTTTGTATTGGGAACAATAAAAAATAGTATGGACAACAGAGACTAACCACTCACAATACAAATTCATTGACATTTATTAATTCCAGTCCAGACATTGTTTGTAAGGTACTTTAATAAACGATTTTATTCATTTAAACAATTTTATGTGGAACATTTTATGTTATCCGTATGATGTTGAAAGTTGACGCCATCTGAATTTTATAGGAACTCGGCCTATCGACTATGAAAAATCACAAAAGGATTTATTCTCAATTAGATATGCAACGTAATTTAAAAGGCACAAAATATTACGTTTAGCTTACCGAACTGCGACTGGCTGAAACCACGAGGGTTATAAACTCAACCATAATTAGTAATATAGTGAGAATCATATAGAAAAGGTGACGTTGCCTCATTTTTGAATCAGACTATGAACGAATCATTGGGGTAAATAAATCTGCACTAATGCACTTAACAATAATTTGTATTTTAAAATATGACATCATTTTCTGTAATCTAAATTTTGGTCTTCGATAATGGACACTAAAGTTAATGTAAATGGTGTGTTTGTAAGCCATGAATATATACTGAACTTGCAGGAAACCGCACACATTTTGGACAATTAAAAACTGTTAAAGGAAATGAGGTTTGGTAGTTAAGTAAATAAATAAGCAGTCCATAATCTCAAAGTGAATAAAAGGATAAATAATTAGGCCAAACGGATTTCGTCGAAAAGTATACAATAATACCCACATGTTTTAATGAGAATGAGTACATAATGTAGCTGCCATTAGTAACTCGACACCGTAGCTGAAGCGGCATCTCCTTTGAAGGATGTTTTATATCTTCCAACATTTGTTGACGAACGGGTAGGAAACTTTTGTTGTTAATTCAGAAACGTTGTGACAAGGACACAAAAACGCTTTTCTGGAAAAAAATCGCATTGTGAATAGCTTCGCTTGAAAATCAATCTATAGTCTGTATACCTGTCTCCTTCTCGTTTTATGTAGAAGAGATAATGCAAAGAATGATGAATGTTGCTACAAGCGTTTTTAACTTCATGATTTAACTTTGCGTGTTTACGTTGTCAATTAAAAACAAGCAATATTAACAACACAGGTAAAATATTAGATAATAACACTTGGGACGAATAACTTAGTTTCCATCAAGTATCCGAACTGCTAGCTAACAAACTGAAGGAGACTTTTCACACACAAAATAAAGTGGAAATGTGCAAGAATGGGAAAGGATCATGGATACCCCAACAAAAACTGAGTAGGACAAAAAAATATGAGATTCGTTGATCTTGACAAAACGTGAAGAAGATGATGATGAAAGATAATGCGTTTCCTGTTGTGTGAGAAAGTTGGAATATATGCTACAATTCGCAGTTGATAGGATATAGAAATTATACTGCAATTTATCTATCACTATGGGAATATTTGTGGGCCAAAACAGTCAATGAAAAACTGCTGGCTGGAAACGTTTTCCTATCCCTTTTTATTGCCACCGGGTTATGTTGTAATATTCATATTTATTCAAGTATTTTTTGCATATCACAACAACTGAGCATCTAAAATTATTAATAATCATTTAATATTCGAGAAAGTTTACGCCACTTCAACTTTTTTGGGAAAGCGGCCCACCCGACTGTAAAGAGTAAAGTAAAAGAGAATTTGCATGATTTTAAATTAAATTAAAATGAGAAAATAATAAATAATTCCAATAAACACAATTTTGAATCCTACTTACATGCACTCTGACGACCCGATAATGCAACGCGAGGTCCAATGCAAATCATGACGAAAATGATTATTAAAAATCGTGTACAAAATGTAGCCTTTCTTCATCGCAAGTTCTAAGGATCACCGAGTCTTCACACTATTCAATTTTAATTCACAAATGCCTTTGAAAATATTGGAATCAGATATGCAAACCTGCAAATTTAAATTATTTACAGCTAAATATGTTTTATGCGGTAAGCTTAGCTTAAAAAAGATTAAACAGGAAACCACACGATTAATTTTTCATTTCACGGCTTTTTCACAGGAAATGAGGTATTGTAAAAACCAACGAATCAACATCGTTTTATTACCAACGCCCGTAACTTTTTTTCTGAACGTAAAACATGAGTCTAGAATTGTTTTAAAATAATTTAATTGACGTAACGTGTGCTAATTTAAAAACAATTTAATTGCATTCCTTTATAACACACTAATTGACGTAGGAAATATTTCTTAGCTAATAATTGTAGTAATCATCATAGGTCACTGAAGGTTTATCGTCAAGTGGTTTCGGAATCGTATGCACAGCGGTAGAGTGCGCGGGGAACATTCTGTGACCGCATTTGGGAGATGGGGATTTATCCCAGTTTACAGTCTGGTGATCAACAGAAGCATCACGATCGATTTCCATCAGAGATGCAAGTCTTCATTCACGTGAAGACATTTGAAGACTTCATTCACGTGAAGAGCTCCTAATTTTCGTGAAGATGAATGAAGACAAGGGCAAATCTTCACAAATGAATGAAGAAGAATGAAGATGCGCTCTTGTGAAGTGAATGAAGGCTGTAACATTTACTTCATCTTCAAATCCAACATAGCAAATTCACATTGTATAGCATCAAACCGAATTACGCTTTAGAATAAAGGCTGCCTTTACACAAAACAACCCATAATGTGGGTTTAAAAGTTATAAAAATTTCTATAAAATTTTCTTCTGGCATAAACACATCGTGGTTCCATAATCCATACCATCCGAATGCTCTTCTACCGAGCATGAAACAATCTGCATTGAGTTGAGCCTTGTTATTTCCTCAAAATCTACTTCTCAATTACATATTTAAAATTTTACCTTTTATATTTTTCAATTACAACTTGTCCCCTTTTCCCAACTTGAGCAACTTTAACGATACTTTATTATAATGTTGATCGTAATCTGCATCGTAAATGTTTAAATTAGTAAGTGAAGGTTTAAGGTAATAACGAAAAGTGAAACGAAAGAAGGGAGAATAAGCTAATAAATTGGTGCAGCAGTAACTGCTGAGCAGTTCCAATTCCATATTTATATCAAATTTAGGACTAACGAATTTTAGTGCATACATTATGGTACATGAAAAGGATTGAAGAAAGATGAAGAACGTAGGGCACCCGTGAATGAAGATGAATGAAGACGAAGGTTTAGTTTATTTGAAGATGAAGACTTCACCTTTCTATCTTCACGTGAATGAAGATGAATGAAAGAGACCCTTGTTCAAAAACCAAAATGAAGTGAAGATGAATGAAGAATTCATTTGCTTGCATCTCTGATTTCCATCATGATTGACCTAGCTCAAAGAAAAGAATTAGCTCTGGAGTTTATTATCATAATATTAGCATTGATTAGCATATAAGCTGTATGTTACCTGAAACCTGGTGGGATGCTTAGGAATCCATAATTATGTCGAGGGTTTATTCTTATTTCCGTCACACATTTTCATGTTCATTGAAACGTCCGAAGGGTAGACCAACCGCAATGCATGGCAGCAAGAGGAAATAAAATTTTAGCTTTTGTTCCATTATAGCCCTAAAATATCAGACAGAAGAAACTGGAGTTACGGCTTATCGATCCCTCACAACGAAATCTCAAAGCTTACTGAATAAAATTAGGATTTTCACCCAGATTTTGCTTCACATTTTTGCTCCGTGCAGTGTTCAAACTATGATGAAAGCAATGTGTATTGAGTATGAGCGTTGAATGCGGTTTGGAAAGGATGCCAATTATATAATACGCTGTGTCAATTGTTTCTCCGGAAGTGCAATCTCCTTTTCGTATCCAATTAAACGTTTAATATTAGTAATATATTTCCTGTCAATAAACCAATTTGATTTTTTTTTAAAACTTTTAAAAAAGTAACAGCATTTGTGTTAAGGTCGTTTTACATGTCATTTTTGAAAACTTTATGAAATTTGACTCAACAAGGCACAAATTTCAATCAAATTCCTTCAAGTTTAAATAACACTTAATTTAATCTGTAATTAATATGAAACTTCAATTCGGTTTAATAAGTTTGTTTGCAGTTAAAAAATTGCAGAGTTTATTAAAAACATGTTTTTCAATTTCAATCCGAATGTTCAGCATTAGCTGTTTCACCATCGTAATAATCATCAACTACTTGAGATGGTCCTCCATTTCCCAGCTGGGGGCGGTGGGACGAATAAAGCCGACGAACTTTTAAAATAGGAATTAAACACATACGCTATTATTTAAGTACCTAATGTAAATGTATGAAATGGCTGATTCAGAATCATGGTAAACTTACAGTAGCCATTGGGGGATTGACAGCTGCATAACTAACAGTAGCCAGCCAACTGAAGCAAATATATATAGTAACTGCTGTTTCATCTTGTCTTCAAAACTTTATATACGACGAAATTGTAAGAAGTGTGAAAGCGAGTACTCAGTTTCGTGAGATATGATAATTGCAGATTAAACTATCCTAGCTTGTGCTAAACCTAAGGACAGAAAAGTTGTTTTTGTCTGACAATAACGTGAAGTTTTACGGAAAGGCAAATGTGATAAATTTTAATAATTTGTTCCTTGCTGTGTTTAGTTTTAAATCAGCCTAACGTAATTTCAGGTTTTCTTGCAGCTCAGCCTGAACGGAATTGATGTATCGAAATAATGTGCTCAATTTTACATACTTTTATGAAAAAAATACTGCAACTTGGAGAAACCAAGGAAATAATTCATAAGAAGGAAGTTAATGTTTCAGTAAAACCACTAAAATAACTGTTTCAAGGCCAAAATGTAGTAAATTTACGGAAAGTTTGACACAAATGACAAGGAAAAGCCCGTGCTATCAAACGGCGCGTGGCAAAAATTGCATATATGACGTAGTAAATAACGTTTCCACACAAGAATATTGGATGTCTGCTTCTTTATGGTTTTTTTTTAAAATTGATGCTGCATAATAAATTTTCACATAGTTTGCTCTTAATTATAATTCATTCCATACAACCTGGAATACATAAACTACTGTAAGAAATATTTAAAAGTTAATAATTATAATTGTCAACATACGTAATTGAAACTGTAACAGTGTAAAGATCTATTAACATCATTTGTACTCAACCAATGTAATCCTGGTTGTTATCAATTACGCGAGATTTGACCGCAAATTTCTTTCCCTTGCGTTTTCCTACAGCCTGTTAGAGATGAGTTGAACAAATTATTGAAAATTCGATGCAATAAATCACAAGCTGAAATGACAGTCCTTTTAATTTTAAAACACACTTACCGTATTAGTCGTGAAGAGGATTTACATGTAACAGCAACGAACATGATCAGGAGTAGAAGAGCAAACAAATGATTTTGGTTTCATTTTAAATATTTCACAAATTACAATTGTTTAGGTAATTCTTTAAGTGAAGACAGTTTTTTGACTAAGCAGTGAATCGAAACAATCAAGTATTTCCGGCTTTTTTCACTACTAGGTGATTTGATCGTGTGTAAATTATTTTCAACTGTGGTTTCTTGACTATTACGAAACTCAAATATCGTGATTTTCCGTGTAGCCAAACGTCTTCACCAGATTTAACTGGGAAATTCCATATTGTAGATACTATATTAGTAAGCTGCCGCACGTGTCATTATTGTAATGCTGTATTGAATTTCATGAATTCCCAGGCAGAACAAGGTTGTTTTGAAGGAAATGTGGTTAGAAATGTCTGATAAAACCACCTAGGAAAATATTAATATATGTTTGAATAAATGAGGATTTATAAGGGAGACTCTATTTACGGATGCATGCCCAATATTCAACCTGTTCAAGTTTGTTTAAAACATTTGGTCGAATAAATTAAAAACAACATAATAATTTTTGGATGATGAGATATGCCGATGAAACTCGTTTAAGTTTTTAAAAGTTATAAGTAACACTTATATTTTTAATTACAAATAAATAATGCAAGAAGGCATTTATTAGTCATAATTATCGTCATCAAAGACAACTTTCCATACCAATTTCCAAAGACAAATTAGTCATCTTCTTGTTTTTGTAATAATTCGTGTGTTAGACTTTTAAATTACGATAACGCAACTTTTTTTGTTTTGCCCAGAAAGCTAGACAAGAATAAACTTATTAAAATGTCCTCTCAAAACGTTACATTTGAATTTATTTAAGGCAACTTTGCGTTGCAAGAACACACGACATATTGGAGTTTGGCTTTATAAACTTTTGACCGCGAGTTGGACCACTTTTTCAAACAACTAATAATAAACTTCAGATATATGTTTTAGGTAACATTCATTATCTTTTGTTTGAAAAAGTGGTCCAACTCGACGTCCAAAATTGATAACGTCAAACAATATCTTGGCGCCAAATTAAATATTTAAAAATTGGACAAATAATTTGAAAACGTGTTTCCCAAATTTCAGATAAATAGGTTACCAAATGACTCAGTAATTCGCATTCCGTCAATTGGCCTTCAGACGGCCCCATAACGTCTCAACTTAACCCAAATCAGTAATATGGACTTTTGACCAGCTACACATTGGGTTTATAATGCTCCATTTGTGAGCAAACATGCTCATTAAAATTTTGGCTTCGGTCGGGTAACACTGAAAAATATGCATTTACATAGAATGAACAACTCTAACTGTATCCACGGATCACATTAAGGCAAAAAGTTTCATTTCGCAAAAAATCGTTCTGGAATTAAGCCTGATAACATTTTTTGTTTTGGATATGACGCCCGCGTTGGTTTGCCACATTTCCACTTTCGTTGAATCTTATAACGGCTCCAGTAACTGTTTTAACGTTAAAATGAGTCATCTATGGGATTTTACTATGCTTCCATCCCTTTGCGAAAAATATTTACGATGGTGTGCTTATCATTACTGATAACTCCATTCCACCACCAATTTTGAACGACAAACTTGTAAATAAATGATACACATTACGAATAAGGGATAACAAAAACTAACTGACAAATTAAGACTAAATACAAAAATTTTGAAGTTAAGATACGAAAACTGCAAATGGGTGCAAACTTTTGGCACGCTATTTTTCGATGGCGCGGCATGCTTTCGGCAGTGTGAAAAAATCGGTTCAAGATATCGAGTCAAGTAGCACACCACAAGAAACCCCAATAAATATGTGATGCAGGAAATGTTAATAGAAAAAAATTTAATGCGTACAAGTTATTTTGGTGTCTAACTACGGGAGATCTTAGGATGCATACTTTTGTCAAGCCACTGTATTTATTTAGGAAACTTATAAATATAAAACCTGTGTGTGAAGGTGTATTGGTGTATTGGAGGCTTGCTTAGTTCAGAATAGAGTTTTAGAAGCATACAAATCTTAGTATAGCATAGTGTATAAAACGAGAATTCATTCTTGCTTCATTTCATCGACTGTAATAATTTAATTCTTTGAAGCTGTAATTGTAAACTTAATAGCCCTAAATTTATACTTAAATGACCATGGAAAGTGCTTGGAACTGTACTAAAAGTGTAATTAAATAAAGCTAATTACAACTATTATAAGATTATTTCGTATAATGTCGACTGTTATTTGATTAACTGCAGAATTAAATTATGCGTCACAAGCAAACCGCTTAAGTACACACGTAAAAACTATGTAGTTAGCTTCCTTGCTAATTACATAGTTTTAAGTGGCTGTTATTAAAGGAGCAACTACGATATCTTTCAAATTTTAACATGATGATATATACGGAAACATGTGTAGGAAATCTTTTAATTTCAAAGTTATCAACACTTATGTTGAGAAACTAACACTAAATGCAGTGTTAAAGCCTAAGGATTGATAAGCAAAATAGCTGTTGTCAGATTATCTGTAACTTGCAAAATATAGCATGACAAGGTACTCCGCTGTAAAACTAACATTTTTCCACAAGGTATTCCAACACTTTGCTGCGAAGACCACACTGTCTGTACTCCATATAACGAATCCGTGACTTGTAGTCTGTGCAATAGTTTTGGTTTCGTCTAGAACTCAACAACTCTAAACTTTCCACTTGAATTTGTGCTGAAGCTCCCATTAGAACCAATGTGAGGACTACCAAATAAATTCCTAGCATTGTTATAACGACAATTGCTATTGTTGGTATGATACGCCAGCACTTCAAGCGATAACCAAAAACACGCAACAGTTTAACCCATGCGCCGCCAACTATAAGGCCAAAAGTAAAGATACTGATTTCGTCATAAATAGCTAAAAATACAATCCGTATTTCCTGGTAATATTTTAGAGCTCGTTTGCTAGACTCCATTTTGCGCAACCGACGAATAAAGTAAACTGCGATGAACACGAACGAAGTTTGCACAAAACAGTAATACCAGAAACATCTAAGAAACTCTGCTACGCCTATAAAGCTGATAAAAAATCTAACTAATGGGGTCATGAAAATTAATACGTTTGATCTCTCATAAGCATCAGGTAGCAAATAGTTTTCAAAAATATAATAAAAGGGATCCAACCGCTCATATATTGCTATTGGAACAAAAAGCGGACAAAGAGAAATTAAAATTAAACTGACAAAAATAAAAACACCCATTGTTTCATCGTGCATCGCTCCAGCTCGACCTCCACATTTGATGTTAGTTGGATTTACATTGTGACCTTGATAGACAGAAATATTGTAAGCAATATTGAATTGAGTTAATTAAAGCTCATACCCGTACATACCTTTTGAATCCAGCACTAGCATTGCATTAATTGCATTTGTCATAAGTTTATAAAAAGTTATCACAAATATTTCGGCCATCCCAAGAACCGTGATGATAACAAATATGATGACACTATACAATTCAATGTTTAAACGAACGTTGAGGAAGTATGTTCCACTAAGAAATGTGCAAGAACCGATTCCAGCTATTCCAGTAACCATTGTCATGGAGAAAAGCCATGGAATAGATCGTAAATTGGTTAGATTAACTGTAATCCTTAGCTGACCATGCTTGCTATAACGTAATCTAAATGGAAAAGGATAGAGATAGAAAAAGGCGTGGTAATTAAAAAAGTAAACTGCTTTTGCAACGATTTGGCTAAGAAACGCTCCTGACATTTTAACTATGAGAAAAAGAAATTCCGCTAGTAAGCTTTTCAGTTTTAATGCGGACACTAGAAGATGGTTCGGAAAACTGAAAGGTTTTCGCTCTGGAGAAATGGAATGAGGTACATTCCAAAGTTATATAAATTTTGTGTTGTATAAGCATTTATTATTTGGGAAATAACTATCTTGTTTTTTCCGATTCGTTTTATATAACTTGTCGTTTTCTAAGGTACTTCAGGAAAAAAAGTTTTCGACTCATAATGGTTGAGATATACGGTATAAGGACATATTTCAGCCACTATAGTGGCTGGTAGTGCACTACCTGAATTTCCATGATGTTTTATTACATCTGAACACAAGTTTTTAGTTGTAAAAGTTGAAGCAATATTTTAAAATAATTTTTAGCCAGTGACATAAACCACAAAATTCAATTGTGACTTTAAATCTAGTATTATGTGGGAATTGTAAGGCCCTGGTAATGCCCGATGACATTTGAAAGCTTTGTTCCAATAATCAATTAACTTTCGGCTTGAAAGACTTGGAATTTGCTTCAATTTTTATTTTCATGTATTTCTAATTGCCATTAAAACAGAAAAATGGAGAGCAATGCTGGTGTTTTTTTGGCAACTAGCTTGCTATATAATTGTATTCCTGATTGCTTTTTCAATATTATACGATATGTTATAATTTGAAGTTATATCGACTACCGTATGACTAATTTGATTAAATATTGTTTACCAGAAGATTGCACACTGCGAAAGGTTATAGCAAAGGCAGCATTCTAATATTTTCGACTTTTTCACTCAAAATTCAAACAACACTTTATATATGTATTATTTCCTGGTCACATACTAAGTTTTTGGTGGTATGTCTTATGCATTTGTTGTGGAGCCACTATTCAGGTATGGTTTGGTTTTATGGCTGTCCTATAAATGAATAAAAAAAAATTATAAAAATTTAAAATTTGCAGAAAATTGTTTTATTGCAATATTCTGTAGTGTGAATATGCCAGATGTTACTTAAACTTTAGTTTGCCTTAATAATCTTAAAAATCCATGTTTTAGTAGTTGCGCATGAATACATTATTTCGTACACGAGAAAATCATGAAAATGGTGATTATCAAGGAAGCCTGTAAGCCACATCTGCATCGTATTTTCATTGGCATTAAAGATGTCCTACGCAGAAAATGGTGCTGATTCGAATCTATAATGTCTAGTTTAAAATACGATCTAGATGTCCTGTCAAAATAAACGTTTGTCAAAAATAAGCGCAAATTTGCAGGTTTTTTCTTCTTTCAAGGAAGGTAGAGCTTAGCCATCAATGAAATCCGATCCATCATTTTTTTGTAAGGAAGGGCACCAAAAACGTAGTATGTGACGTGAAAATCAAATATAGATATTGATAGAAATTCTACGTAAAATTCGAAGAGAAAATGTTAAAAATACTGGATGGCCGGGTTTGCCAGGTTTCATCACAGTGTGGAACCTTGAATTCTATATACTAAGCTCTAACGACCAGATAATACCATGCGAGGTCCTTTCGGTAAGCAAATCATGACAAAAAGGATCATTATAGAACCATTACCATCAATGTAGCTTTTCTTCATCGCAAATCATTGTGGCTTGGTTTTATAAAGGAAACGTTGATAAAGTTAAGCAGGAAACCACTCAATTAATTTTTCGTTTCATGGCCCTTTTCCACAGGAAATGAGATTTGATAAAAACAATGAATACTTTATCAAGTGTGCCATATTGTGAAAATTCAAAACAGGTTTAGTGCCCACTCCTTTTAAGTATCTTCATAAAACAACAAAATGGGTTTGTTTTAAATAAACTGACGTCACATGAAAGATTTTTATGATTTTATTCTGTGTATTGTATTCAATGAAAGTCTTTATATCAGATAAATTAAAAGGAGCACTATACTAAACGGAAAAAACAGTCAAGATATTGGTTCACAAATGTTACCGTTTTATTTCACAAGGGCTGAAATAATGTTTATACATGTTACCCCCTGTTGTTGTCATTTTATTCGGTTCTTTAGTAAACTGCATACCGCTTTTTGCCTAGTTTGAATATTGAACAAATATTTGCTAGCTATTAATTTTAGTAGTCAACATAAGTTCTTGATGCTCCACCGTCAATTCGTTTCGGAATCGCATGGACAGCCGTAGAGCTGATAGAAGACGTTAAGCAGGTCTTGTGAATCGGGATTCCCTTGCAGTTTACAGTTTTCTGGTCATCACGATAGTTTTGCAAATGATTAGCCTAGTTCAAAGAAAAAAATGAGCACTTCAAGTAGGAATATTATATTAATAACACATAAACTGTCCGTTACCTGGAATCTAGTGGGATTCTGAGGATTGATAATTATATCTTGGTTTATTAAACCTGTGTCATCAGTTCCATGTGCATTGAAATGCCTTAACGGTAGACCAACCACAATGCATGGAAGAAAGAAGAGCAAGAAGTAGAACTCTAGGTTTAGTTTCATGTTAACCATTCAAATTTCAGACAATAGTCTAGGTTGGTCGCTTTTTAAATAACCCCTTAAACAATTTTTTATGTTTGCTGAGTAACAAATTCAGGTTTGCCCATAAAGGATATTCTTGTCTAGCTCCGTGCACTGTAAAAACTGTTCTGAATGCAATGGTTTTATAATGATACATCGTAGATAATGAAATAATTTGCCTGAATTTATGAACTTATACACGTTATATGAATAGCGATGGATTCTATTAAACAGCGCAAATTTCTAACAAAGTTGGGAGAATTTCTACATACGCATGTTTCTTATATTTTCTGCGGGGATTTCTATTAAACAGCTGCACGTTTAAATGCATCCCATTATATATTCATGCGACTGGCAATTAAAGCTTATCAAAGTTTACATTGATAAGTGCCAAAAGTTTCGAAATATCAAATTTTCAAATTTTTGGCATGTGTATTAATGCTATTCATAACGTTTTGGAATAGCCAAGTTGTCTAATGCTTCTTAGTTTTCATGTAAATAATTATATTATGTTACATCATAAATTTGAAAAACTACCATATTTAAGTGAATACTGCAAATTAAAGTATCTGAAACTACTTATTTTTCTTCTTTAAAAACTGTATTTATCTGCATTTGAAATTCCCGAATCAAAATTTTGTCGCCGACCAATTTACGTGAGTTCGCGTGATCAGCATCTTATCAACAATATATTTGTTGATGATGAGGAATGCCAAATACATGTTTTCCTCGTTTGCTTCGTTAAAATTGATTTTGTGAATGATTTTACGGTGCAAGAAATAATATTTAATGAAATCAACGGATGTTTACTGCGTTTAACCGGGAATGAGTTTTGTGTCGAAAATTATAATTCTTCGCGATAGAGAATTGTATTCCCTATAGATAAACTTATTGCGCAAAAGACTTGCAAATATTCAACAATACGTAGACGTGTCATAATGTTTGAATTCAAACGAGGCAACGATTATGCAAACCTTTTATTATGTATTGGATCGTATGCTCATATAACAGCTGGGATTTGTGGTGAAAAGAAAAAACGGAAGCAAATTTTCATGCAAACCACAAAACGAAGAAGACTACGACGAAATGCGGTCACCTCAAGCGGCATTGTGACCTCTTCTCTATTATATTCATGCAAAACTTGATCAGGCACAAACGTGAAACATAATCTGTAGTAAAAGAACCATTAAGAATTTTGCCATAAATGTGTCCCTGTTCAATATGCAGCGTGCAACGTTTTTAGGAATCATTTTGATGCTTCTGAACACGAAACTTTCAGGAGCAGCAGGCAACCAAGTTATCTTACCAGCATGCACAAATTTACAGGACACTAGATTACAACGCTCCCATTTAATACGCGTGAGAAATTTTGAAACAGAGCGAGGAACTACTTCAACAACTTACATTTTGTAAGTCTAATTAATATTTTATTTTCTGAATTAGATAGTTTAAGAAACGAGCTGAACCAATTTTTTCTTTGATTTCAGATCAGGAAACATTCATCTCGAAGCTTTTCAGCACTGCAAAAATGTTGAAGTGGACACAATAGAATTTCCCCCTTCCCAAAAATCCTCAGTTGGAATAGATCCACAAATTCAGGACGTGCACAAAAGAACAGAAAAATATTTCACCCAGCATGGACAATATTTTGACGGGAATTTTTACTACGAATCTTCTTCGATAAGCAGTTATTGTGTGAAATCCGTGTCGGACTCTTCTCTTACCGTTCAAGTTTGTAAACCATCCTGCAACGGTTCAGATGAATACTGTATTCCTAAATGTTGCGCTCCTGATGAAGTCATTGGCTACTGGGCTGGAAACTGTCGAAAAATGAAACATTCCTTTACATTTTCCCCGAAACTTGCTGATAAAGAAAACTACAAACCATTCAAGAAAAGTTATCAAAGGAATCAGGTTGCTTGTGAAGACGGTATTAAACGACTCCCATTTAGAGACATGGTGGGCTCCATTAAGGGCGGTGTCCGTCTTTTTGATGAAAAAGAGAAGTGGGTAAAAATAAAATATGATTTCGGAAATGAATTCGAAAATATTGAATTAAAAAATTTGTTTATAGTATCAAGTTTGAGATCATCGACGGAAAACTTCAGTTAGTTCACTTGTCTCCAGAGAGAAAATGGGAGGTTGAAAAGAGACCATTCTGCGTTGACGCATTCGTCACCAGCCCAAATGCGACCTACAGTGATGATAACGATGAAGATCAAGTTGCTATAGTTTGTCCATCAATGTCAACAGATGTAGGAGAAATGTCAGGAACCATAATGGAAGCTTGGGTTTACGCCGTGGTTTCAATCATAGCTTCTCTATTTCTAATTGCGATTGTTATCGTTTATTGTATTCTTCCCGAAAAGCGGAACTTTCATGGAATGGTCGTCCTTTCATACAGCTTCAGTACATTATGGTCCTACGTACTTTATTCCGCCGCTCATTTCATCACTTTGTTTCCAAATGAGGAGTTCACAGGAGTTGGAAAACGAGGCGCATTTTGTATGACAATAGGTAAAATATGCACAACAGTAAAGTTTTCTTAGAAATATTGTATAAAACGATTTTAATTTATTTTTTAGCTATCGGTTCCCATTATTTTCTCTTCACAAGCTTTGCCTGGTTAACAGTCATGAATGTTGATTTATGGCGAACATTTAGCTCTTTCCAAATGATTTCTCCGAAAGACAAACGGCTCAAGGATTTTACTATCTATTCGCTAATAGCTTGGGGAATTCCTCTTCTTCTAATCATTTTGTTTATCACCGTAGATGAAATTTACAGGGATCCCCTTACCCTCGTGGTTGTTCCAGATTATGCATCAACAAGTTGTTCTGTAGCTCATTGGTCAAGGGGTCACTATGTTTATGCTCCACTAGCAATAATTTTAGTGAGCAACGGGCTTGTTACATTTTTGACATTGTTCGTACTTTTCCGTGCGAGAAGGAATGCTTCCAAGCTGGCCAGCAAGGGTCCGGAGAGATATACGTGAGCTTATATAAAAATATAAACGATATTGAGTTAAAAAATATAATATAATAGCTTTTATGCGGTTTTCTTCTTTAAGTGCAACTCTTTTCCTCAAACTCTTTTGTATTATGGGAGTAGCTTGGGTTTTCCAAATGCTTTCATGGTACTACAATGGAGAGAACAAGCCTTGGATTTTTCTTGTGGTGGATATCATCATGCATATGCAGGCGATTGCTTTATTCTTTTTATTTTGCTGTAATGAAAGGACACTGCAAAATCTACAAAATGAGTATCCAAGTTGCTCCAGTAAAGACCTGCGTTTAATTTTTGTATGTAGTTTAATGTGCGTGCATTTTTCCAATACTGAACTGCTTTTGTATTGACAATGTAGGAATTGTGAATGGGATAAGGAAGTTTGAGGAAATAATTTGCTGCCGGTCAACCACACCACAAGGAAAATTGCCATCAGAAACAGAGCCACTGAATGCGACACAATCACAGCAAACTGAGAGTTCAGAATTGGGTTCGAATCAGTGACAATATTTCAATTCAATTTACATATGTATGTTATTTATACTTTTTAAACATGCTTTTGTTTGCAAATAAATCAATTAAAATTCCCAGAATTAATTATACACTTTATTATGTTTTACAACTCGCTTTCGAAAGTAGGTATCGAATTCAAAATATTTATCCAATCTTCGTTAAATCGCGATTGGGTTGGTACCTTCTTCGTGTTTTCTGTCCCCACCAACAATCCCACCAACAGTCCCAAAAACGGCGTCCACGAAAACGCCTTACTGGATGCTACGGAAGTTTGAAAATTGAATCATAACTCAGCATCAGTTTTACCACGACAATTATTAATCAATTTTAACAAAATATAACATTGCTTGATAGTACTTACGGCGTTAGCAGTTAAACAACCATTTATCGCATTGTGTAAATCAAACATCACAAAACTAATTGCAATTAATAAACACAAAATTTTAATTCCTCTCATATTTAAAAAACATTAAGATGGATGAAGTCACTAAAGAAATAACAACCAACGCACAATATGAGAACAAATTTGTAACTGCTGATACAGGCGCGAGCTTTGCTGAGTTTATTGGCATACATTTTAAAAGGATGCAGTGGTTTCTTACATTATTGTCTGCGGTTTTCTACTTACAGAATTTCATCATAATTATAACAGGGATAATGCAAAGTTCATTTAGTTTTTAGGGGTTGCGTTTATCTAAACATTTTAAAAGCAATTCAAATAAAAATACTCTTACTTGTGGGAATATTTGTATTCGTAGTGACAAGTGTTTTATTTTTAGTTTCTCAACAAATTAAGCTACTAGCCCGTAATAAATTTAAAGAGTGCATAAAATTGAGGCAATTTGTGTTCTTATTTCATTCAAAATAAAGCCTGCTGATATTACGCTACAGTCTCGCTTACAGCGTCGTTGATCCTCTTGCCGATTTTAATTGTTTACTTAATCCTAGCAGAAAAACGAAATTTTCTTGGGTTGGTTCAACACTTCATGCAGTTTAAGCATGAAAGACAGCATGCTTGAACTTGAGCAGGCACGAGCGCCCATTTATTGACGTTGTTAAGAATGAAAAACTTACTTGAGTTGGGAAACGAGACACCGTTAGCATGATTATTCGTTAGAAAATAAAATAAATGATATTATTTACTACTTTATCAGTTTTATTTTTAAGCAAAATGGTCCCATTACTTCAACTTCATCAGCTTTGCTTGGCTCACGTCGTGAGCCCCACGATCATTAACACCGTTTTGGCGTACATTTCAATCTATGTAAATGATTCCCCAGACAAACAAACATCACAAGGAATTATCTTTAACTGTGGGTTAGCGAGGAGAATCCCGCTATTTGTGATTCTTTTGTTTATTACCGTCAATGGAATATACAGGGATCGAGTGACATTGGTTATTGATTCGAAATGTGCAACTCCAAATCCGTTTGGTTTCTTCAACTGACTTCTATTACAATGGAGGAAACAAACCTTTGGTATTTCTTTTGCGAGATGTAGTAATACAAATACAAACAAGCAGTGGCATTGGGTTTCCTCTTTTGCTGTAATGAAAGGATTCTCCAAGCATTACAGAATGTGTATTCTCGCTGATTAAGGCATTTGGCTACTTTGAAAGTCAGTTGTTAGAATAACATTCACGTCACCTACTACACGAGTCCACAGCAATTTCGGTGCAGGATACCGCTTCATTAAAATAGTGATAGTTTAAAATCTGGACTACTTATTTTTAAAAAAATTTACGAGTTTAATAATCGGTTGCTGAATATGTATGAACAAAAATTTGGTACTTCAACAATTCAAAATTTCAAATTAAAACTCCCCAAACATGATTGAAAATCACTTAATTTAAAGAGTTTTAATTTGGAATTTTCAATTGTTGAAGTACTAAATTTTTATTCATACATTATTCATATTCAGCAACCGATTATTAAACTCGTAAACAAAAGATATTTTCAGTTAATAGTCTAGATTTTAAACTATCACTATTTTAATGAAGCACTATCCTGCTACTCAGATGGAAATCCAACCCCTGAATACTACTCCGTCCAGAAATGCTGGATATTCAGACATGAGTACCCATTACTGCCAATGAAAGCAACATGACCAGAATCAAAGGATATTCCGACTGATAAAGATTGAAGTATTTGTTAAATTGCAGGTTTATTGAATGGGTCTAAAATTTAATAATTGGTAATGCAGAATGTATTTGTAGGTAGATAAATGGTTTTAATTCGTAGTGTTAAAACAATATACACAAAACAAATACTATTTATACACGACCTTAAAACAAATATAATTGAATGTAATTTTTTAAATCGGGGATTTTAATGATTTATTGTCATCTGTTATGAGTGTAAAATAGATTAATAATAATATTTTTCAGGGACACCCTCATGCCATTTTTTACTTTAAACATAGAACTTCAACATTGTTTCCTCCATTTTGTAAATCAATAACCTTAGCTTGAACCTCTTGTTGAATACAATAATTGATCTTCCAGCCGCCCTCTGAATATATGGTACCTATTCCAACCCCGTCTTCAGAAGTAACTTTACCAATGAACACGTTTTTTTCATCCGTATCTCTTTCAATGTTGGCGACTATCGCATTAAAACTATGGGGGACAAATTTATCTTTAATTGGCTTCCAGCAAAGTTTATTGTTCGAATCGAGCAGAATCTAGTGGCAATTTTCAACGTTTATTATATTTCATGCTAGTTATTAAAACATACACATAATTTGACGAATAAATTTATAAGTACCTCACAGTCGTTGTACAAGCTGCCTTCATTAGACTCACTTTTAATAGGACTTCCGAGTAATCCTTTTTCTGGCAGAAATTGTCCAACAAACGAATGAACTGTACCATTCCCCAACAACCTTCCGATGTACCCTTTTATCAATTTGCCGTTGTGAGAGGCAGTGAAAATAAGAGCACCTCTTGACAAACTGGCTATAGAATCGGCATCCCAAGAATATTGTGGACCGTCCACTACACTGTGGTTGATAACATGATCGGTTTGCCGCCTGCTACGCAAACTAGTTCGTCCTTAAAAAATAGTATAATAATATTTGAAATTAAACTTTAAAATAAAGTTAGAATCATAATTTTAACTTACGATTTGCTGCCATTTAAAACAAACGGAATGCAGATTTTAATTTGCTTAATAAATTTAAATACAGTGCTTATTTCCAAATTCAAGTTTCCTCCTCCGTACGAATTACTACACAAATTGAACCCGTACCTAAAAACTGTTTTATAACTGCACTTCAAAGTTATCACAAGGAAAAGGTGTAAAGTATTATTGGTTCTGTGTTCACATTTGAAATGCGCATATTGTAATAAAATGGACGCAAAAGCAAAGTTACAAAACCGGGCAAAAATGATAAGCTGATACTGCAGATTAAATTTGAGTTTTGGGAGGATCATATCATCATGTGTTCAATATTTGTTTGCATCATCCCAATCCAATAATGAGAACACCAGCGCGTGTGATAAAAAGATACACTTGATACACAAAACCATACTTAAAATCAGTTTTCTCTATATTTCATGACTCTTGACTGTATTTAACTTACAGCTGTTAACTCAAAGGATAACTTGTTGTCGCTGTTAAAATGAATTGACTGACTACAAATGTTGAGCAGAATAAAATGAAGGCTTGTATATAAAGTGAAGATCACAATGTTTTACACTGCGTTGCAGCATGAGTGATCTAAATCAGAGTCATCAAAACGTGACTGTACATACGCTTTGAGTTAAAATAATCCCGAAAATTCGAGATGTATTGATGCTACTTTAGCGGACATAATTTGTGACAGAAGTGTATCTTATATAGACTAGCTTTCGAATGATATAGCAAGCCCGAATTTAAAAGTGCATGGCATTTAAACTATCTTTAAAAGCACCGATTTCAATTTATGATGCATTTGTAATCAGCTAGTGGCAGTTGCTTTCGAAATGGTGTATCATAAGCCTATAGGGTTTATTGAAATTCTTTATCGTCATATTGACTTTGTTTGAAAACCTCTGAATTCGACCCGTTCCTAAATGGCATATTTGCAAGCAGCAGCTGCAATAGCTTGAATGAATAGAACAGTAAAAGCGATGTCGGTCCGATTTGAAACATTAAATTCGTCGACCTTTTTGACCGCCTGTAAAAAAAAGTTCGTGATTGTCAAATTTGCGATCTGGCAGTCATCATCTGACACACACAATGCCTTCGTACGAGTTGATGATATTATACAAGCTATATGTAAACGATTATCAGTGTTGTTTGAGCTCGATCATCTGACTTGTTTCTTTGACCGCCCTAGATAACCCATCTATAGAACGATCGCGCTGCTCCAGCTGTGTTGCCCAAGCCGCTATACCAGTGGCCAACTCAGAGATCGTTCAACAATGCCCGAATCAGTATGTTGCAAGTTTTGGTGTTTGCACAGACAGGCCAGACACAGTGCGTCCCTCCGATATCCGAGAGTATTCTTATATCAGCTATCCTCGATAGGGTATGCTAGTAAGAGACGTGTGCAGTCCGATGGTAACATAGTCAAGTATGCTTGTATTTATTACATGTGTATATTGTTGACTGATGAGACGATTCTCGCTCGCACGCTCGTATAAGTTGATAATCTCCGATCTTAATGAGGCAGTTTGCGTTAGCTTGACTCTGTGATTAATTAGTCACTATTGGTATTCGCGGTGTCGTAAGAGTTTGATGCGGCACATTGCAAACAGCTACTGCAGGTTGTCTTCGAGTTGTCCAGTGCTAGGTAGCTCTTTCAATTCCGCTCGTGAAGGTCTGGTGTTTTTGAGCATTTACTTCCTCCCCTCGGCATTGTTGAGTTAAACTGCAGCATAGTTAACACAACCATGGGCATGGACCGGCCGTGAGCATCTAGAGACTAGAGACTGACAGTGTTCAGTCTTTCCACGCTCAGACAATCTCGCCCCACCGATGATCCACGGTGTGTACTGTGCAGTCGCAGACGATTGACTTATTCAGTAGATCAGGATGAGTGTGTAGGAGCAACGTGCGACGAAGGTATAGGACGTGAGTTGGAGCCGGCACATCATTACTGACAGCCGATAGCAACGTCCCGTGGATGTCAAAATCCTGGACGCAATAGATTCAGTGTTCTGGGGTCGTTGACAAATAAAGTAAAAGTCCGTGAGGTATCAGGATAGATGCCATTTACACGATGCATGTCCCGGTCAAACTGCGGTGAGGACAGCTCCTGTTATGTGTACAATATGTACAGTTTTATATAAAACCATACTCCTCATTCCGTAGTGGCAGCAAGCGATCAGGTCTTGGAAAACGCAAGTTATTTTAATGGAGACGAGGTGTCCTAGGAAACATGAGAGCGACGTTCGGCGACTAGATAACAAGCGGGACGAGAGTGGTCGGACTTAACGGAGTTCGTTCGGAGCTTGAGTCCTCGTTCCACATCGTTAGATAGGTGGAGCAGTACGCCCCGTGTGCACGAGCGACACAGGGGAGGCGCGGAATCGAGCGGTGGTACTGGCTCTGAGGGTGCCGGTATTAGGTCGACTCGACAGATGTTTCTTCACGCCACTAGCAACCGACAGCGTTGCATTGATAGGTTAAAATGGTTATCCTTTAAAACGACATTTCTAAAGCAAAGAGACATCCAAAACGACAACAAATCTTGATATCAAAGATAGTACCGAAAATACGCCACTGCATTATGCAGCAAAGCATAAAAATAGACAAGTCGTTGAGAAATTGCTCTTCCATGGAGCGGATGTTAACTTAACGTAAGTTAGTAATCCCTAAACTGTAAAGAATTTCAATGTATCGCTGATTTTGAAGTAAGTGGTTTTAAAACATTTTAGTAATGCCAAAAATGAGGAAGCTATAACTCTCGTTTATGAAAACGTTCCTGCAGCAATACATGCATTGTTGGAATTACCCGATAATATTAAATTCATTCATGACGACGCCGTTCTTTCAGAAAAGGATGTAAATGTGGAATGTAAACTAAGGTATGTACTTTGTACCCACAGCATTTTTGTTCCACTAAAAATTACTTTGATTTATATTTTTTTTAATAGTGTAATTACCGGAATGGAAAGCGATAAGAAAGTCATTTACGAGACTTACATGCTCTCAAATTTGTTTCGTCTAACAAAAAAGACACAAGTCAAAATTCTTCTTCATCCGGTTGTGCAAACCTTCCTGGATTTAAAATGGGGGAAAATGAAAATTTTCATATTTATTTCCATGTTATGCCACGTAAGTACATCTAGATCACATCTATTTCGCCAACCGAGTTTTAATTTATATAAAAACTATGTTTCTTCTAGATAATTTGGTCCCTCGCGGTTACTGCGTACATAATGACCGACTTTATTCGAAACTATGCCAACAAAACAAATGAGGGTTTGAACGTATCAAAAACGGAATCCGGTAGTTGTACCAAATTTTCCACATTTCGAATTTTGTTTATAAATACGATTTTATACTAATTTTTAGTCCTTGTTTTATAAACAATTTAAAAGGCCCGGACGAGCATCCAAAAGCGTGGAAAAGTGTGCTGCTACTTCTGTTGACGTTCGTAATGGTAGTGAAAGAATGTATTGAGAGTTGCGCCACTCCAAAATTCTTTACTTACTGCAGTCAGATGGAGAACTGGGGCCAGTGGATACTTATTATTCTGACATCCACCATTCTCCTTCTTCATTAATTTCTTACCTACCTTGGCAGCGAGTTCTATGGGGGTGGTAAGTAGAGTGGGAGAACACTTAGGATATTTTAAGATGTAATTGGGTCAAGAAAATACTAAAACGTTGAACAGTCTAATCGACTTATTTAGTATGCTTATAAACGATGTTACTTTCCAAAAAATAAATTTATTTCGATTATGCAAATTAATATATTGAAAACTCCTATATGCTTTACTGTGTGAGTTTTATTTTGGTTTAAATTCAAAATAAAAGACCCAGCCGCTAGTAGTTTTTTAATTTTGTTTGTCTTTCAGTTGGCTCCGTTGGCTGTATTAATTTCTTGGCTATTGGTACTCGGACAATTTAATAAATATCCACCTGCTGGACTGTACATGGAAATGTTGATGAAGGTAAGCTATGCCTTTATCTTAATTAATGTCAAAATAGTAATAGGATTTAAGGAAAAATAAAACATGAATGATTTGTTTGGCTTGTGGTATTTAGTTTGAGGTATTACCATGGAAATTGTTTTTGTTGTTTAATAGGTTTTTAAAAGTTTTTTCAAGTTCTTTGGGGCCTTTTTACCCATTCTAGTTGGGTTTTTGTGCGTTTTCAGACTGATCTTGCCGACGGTAAATATTTTGTTTAGTTTTTGTAGTCTATTTTCTGGATTTAAAAAACCCAAATTTTTTACAGAAACCATTCTTTTTATGGCCACCTTTGATATATTCAAAAATTGTGGTAATGATGACCGGCGAAATAAATTTTGACGACTTGGTAGAGGACGATAAAGATGATATGCAATTGATTGTAAAATCGTGTGCGATACTTTTATTTTTGATTACGGTTACGATTGTGTTTCAAAACCTTCTTATTGGTCTTATCGTCAGTGATATGCAGGTAAAAAAGTACAAACAAAATTGTAGAAACAATTTTAAATCGTGATTATTATAACAATAATACCTTTTAGAGTTTGAGAGCAAAAGCAAGACAAAACAGCTTGATTACACAGTTGGAACAATTATACCTAATGGAATCTTTCCTTGCCAAATTCGTCCCCTGGATTGATCCTCACTATTGGATGGTTATTGAAAGCAAACCTTTCCCTTGGATGAAAAGATGGAAGTCGTTCAAAAAAGGATTATCTAAAGTTAAACAAGGAGGCCGGGGATGCCTTTGTTCGACATGTGAAGGAGACGAAAATGAAAATAGAGCCCTATTAAATGGCGTAATTTCTCCCAGAAACCCGACTTACCCCCAAAGTGAATATGTTGTTTGTAAAAAAATGACGTACTTTACCAAAGAAACAAGGCAAGCATTGTGGGATCTTTTTGAGCTAAAAAGAAAGAATACTGTACAATAATATTTAATTAAAGTGCAAAATACATGTATAACAATATTTCTGAACTGTATTTTAATGCGGTTATAACATCCTGCACAACAGGAAAGAGAGGACGCTGACTTGGTATTAAAGATATTTGTGGTTTTTACTCTCAAATAAAATAATTTAATACAAAACTCTTTTAGGTATTTACACTCAATACTAATCATACCGTTAAAGTATAACATACATATTCCATAGGAATGACGGACGAAGTTCATATTCCACTACAATCTAGTGAAAACACGTCGCCCTACAATGATATTAGTGCATCAGTTAAGACCGGTAATTTTGAAGAATTGCAAAACTACTTGCAGGAAAACGGAGCAGATACAATTCTAAACTCTCGTAATGACGAAGGTCAAACTCCACTACACGATGCGTGTAGTTGCGGTAATAAAACGTATAGAAACATTAGCAAACCAGGGTAGATCTGAGTAATCGAAAAATTATTATTTTTACAGGTAAAAGAAGAACGGCAACTAGAATGGTGACTGAGATTGTATTTTGGTATTCAAATAATAAGTGTGATCAAAGCAAACTCTTTCTCGATCAACAAGACAATGAAGGGAACACTGCATTGCATTATGCAGCCAAAAATAAGAATCGACAAGTTGTTGAAACACTTCTTCGCTTGGGAGCTGATGTAAACCTCGGAAACCGTGAGGGTCGCGAAGGAATCTGTCTGATTTATGAACACGTACCAGAAGTTATGATATCTTTGTTGGAGAAGGGTGACCACATCAAATTTGTGGAAAATAGAGACGACCCTTTGGAAGAGGAGTGGAATATTGAATGTGATTTTTGGTAAGTCCCTTTCGTTGCCCAAATGCTGAATTTGTTGGAAAAAATATTATTATTCTATAAAATATGTACATTTTAAATTTTCAGCTTAATAACTGGAATTGGAAACGACCCTAATGAAATATTTGAGACGTACATGCTCTCAAACGTCTTCATTCTTCAAACTGAAACTCAAGCCAAAATTCTAAACCAACCCATTGTTCAACTGTTTTTGGATTTAAAATGGAGCAAAATGAAACACCTTATTTATTTACTTATTGGCATTCATGTATGGTAGAAAAGTCATAAAACCTCCATTGTATTGTACAGTTTTAAGTGATTTTTTTCTTCATTTTGTAGATAATTTGGTCAGTATTTACGGTTACTTACATCATGGCCGTTTTCCACGCAAAATATGGAAACAGGACCGCTGATAGGATACAGTTTAATGGAAATCCGTATTTTAGTAACTCTTCTAGTGCCCCAAGTGTCCTTCTATTTCTACTCACATTTTTAATGTTCATAAAGGAAACAATTGAGGTTTTTGCGTCTATGAAGATAAAAACGTATTACACGGAAATTGAAAACGTTGGTCAATGGACATTAATTCTATTGATTTTTGCAATTCTCAACATTGGATGGATCCCAAATGTTCCTGACTGGGTAGATTTTACCATGTCAATTGTGAGTCAACATTTTTTTAAACAACATAAATCTAATCTAATAATTAAATCGACTTAATTTTTCCTCAAAATAGATAGCGGTGTTTTTATCTTGTCTTCTTATCATTGGACAAATGACCTACTTCCCATCGCTAGGGATTTATATGGAAATTTTCATGAAAGTTTTCAAAAACTTTTCAAAATTTTTACTTTCATTTTGTCCCATTGTTTTTGCATTTGCCTGCGTTTTCAGCATGCTGATGCCTGCGGTATAGGTTTAATACTACATTATATTTCGTGAGAATGTATATTTTATATGGCACTAATTTTTTAAATGAACAGAAGACAGAATTTCAACTGTGGCCACCATGGGGGATACCAAAATCAGTTGCGATGATGATCGGTGAAATAAATTTTGATGACATATTCCAGGACGAGCGCTTTACGGTAATGATTACAAAAACAACGTTAATCCTTCTTTTCTTGATGATTGTCACGTTGGTACTACAAAATCTACTGATTGGTCTCGTTGTCAGCGATATGGAGGTAAGACTTAGTAAAATAAATGGGTTTGTTAATTATTTTCCGTACATTAAAAGTTTTTTTTGAATGTTTTATGCAGGGATTAGAAACGAAAGCGAAATTAAACAGCATTCGAACACAATTGGAACAGTTGTATTTGGTTGAGGCGTTTATTGTATCATTAGGCAACGTTTTAAGGCATTTTCACGTTCGAATAGAATCGAGCAATCAATTATGATAACAAACAATGGAAACAATGTTGTTACAAGAAAAATGAAGGACTTTTCAATAGAAATTCAGAAGAATCTTTTGCAAACGCTTAAGCAAAAGGCAGATGAAGAATTTCTTGTACAATATTATGTAGAGTAATGTTAAAATAAGAAGTTAGTAAAATGTTTGAAAACGAGAATGTTGGCACATTTAAAACAATCTTAATTTTAACAAGAAAAATATAAGAAAGTGCATGTTACCCAAGGTTGAATCCACTTTTCGTCAATCAGCAAAATAATTACAAAAATACAACGCTTATATTTAAACAAATTAGACTACAAACACTTCGGGTTCTATAAAAGTTGTATAAGTCTATTTGTATAAAATGACCACAATCCGACTCCACCTACGTCAATCGATTTTCAGTTTAACCAGCACGATTCTGACGGTTTCCTTCAACGTGACATGGCTATCGAACATTTTTGTCTTGGGAAACAGTAAATAATTTACAGAACTATGACATTCATTTTTTCAATCAATTTCAGCATTTACTTTATTACTTCTAAATGCAATAATTCTGATAATAGCATAAGAGTTATTACGGGGGGTGTAGACGCCAAAATAGCCCTTCGATCAAACGCTTTCGGCAACATCTACAGTGGTTTCGAAAGTTTAAATACAAAGGATCACCTCTGGCAGGAGGAATCTGAATGGGAACCTTGAGCCACAATGCAAATATTCGAATCAAACAAATGTTCCCTTCAGAAATGATTCTAAATGAAATCAGGAATGAAACGGGAAATTTCACGGAAGTGAAAGTCAATGTTCCCGATTTGGGAATGAACAAAAAGAACAAAGTTCGTCGGAACAAGAATTAAGAAACAAACAACAAAGTTTCTGAATTATACTGTGTTTATTGCAATACTTTCAGCAAAACTAACAACCGGTAAATTGACTCTTCTTTCGAGCTCATGTCCTATCAACAAACAAAGCGAACGATTCTTCTCTTTTGCTCCCAGTTCAACGAGCAAACCAAAGAGTGAATACCGAAATACAGAGTCGGTCCCCTTTTATAGTAGGAAGAACAAAAGACGAACCAATCTACATAAATTACAATATATCAAAGCTCATTAATATTATGTAAAACTTACAAGCTAACAAAAGACGGATACGGATTAGGAGTTTTCAATTCAACTCGGATTAGCACTAATCTACATAACGCTGACCAAACGTATCACACACAAACGGTCAAATGAATATGCCTTAACCTAAGATTCCGCAGCAACAGGGAAAAAGTTTCGACTACAATCCACATACACAGGTACTTTCACATACATAGGAGCTTGCAGCTGATAGATGTAAACAAAGCTTACGCTAACAGTATTTAATTTTTTACTACTTGACCTAAACCGAATTTTAAACTTTAAAACTATAGAGCAGCTAATTAATAAGCTCAAGTTCACTTACTAATAAAAAATTAATAAAAATAAACCTGCATACACTGAATTTTTGAAAGAGTTCAGTGGTCATCATCATCGGTCCCAGCAAGTAAATTTTGCACGGTACTCTGCTGGGCATTCCAGCAGGTAATTACTATTAAATTGTACAAACAATACAGTATCGACCTGACCTCTGAACAGAATACTGCTGAGGGAAATTGATATTTAACAGAATTTCTGACGCCAGCAAGCTCCATCAACCCAATACCATGTCTCCCAAAAAAATCGCCTCTCAGAGCAAAGCACCGAATCACACTGCAGAAACAAGACAAAATAAAAAACGGAATATAGAATCTGCAGAAACTTCAAGCACTGAAACTGTAAACGAGCATGTGCAACCAAATAAGAAAACAAAATCTGATGACAGCTGCTCATCTTGTGCTGGATTTAGCACCATCCTGGCTAACATAAATGCACAACTCGCAAAACTTGACAAAATTGATGACATCTGTAAATCAATTGATGAAATTCGGGATGGACTGAAGAAAACTAATGAAGATGTTCAAGAAACCCAACAAAAAGTAGATACATTATCATCGAACTTAAACAAAGCCCAAAATCAAATCTATGAACTGAAATTTGAACGAGAACAAATTGAAACAGAACTCAAAAAAATCAACTTAGTTTTTGCCGGACTGTGGGACCAAGAAAAAGAGCGACAGTATGCTGAGGTCAAAGTTCAAAACGTGCTAAACACACTTGTCAATACTGAAAATATTAAGATTGACACTGTCACCAGACTTGGAGCCTTCCAGAAGGACAAAACAAGATTTGTTCGTGTCCGATTTGAAACAATGAGAGAACGTGACCTTGTGTGGGAACAGAGAAAAAAATCGAAACCTCCAGTATTTATCAATGCTGACTTACCATACACACTACGCAAAGCTCACGGTCTACTGAGAAATAAAGCAAAAGAACTAACGACAGCAAAAATTCCAAACAGAATCAACTATAATAACAGTGCAAACTCCCAACAAAACCTTTCACCTGACGAATGAGCTCAACTTTAAAGAATTGGTAGAGTAAATAACATTCCAACAGAGAACAGCCCACTTTGTTAGAAACAATGGATCAACACGAAGCCAACGCATCTCAACGATCTCCTCGTTAAGAATCAGCCACATAAATGTGCAATTCAGTCAACAACAAATTACCATTGCGTCAGAACTTGATCTTCAGCCAAAATATTGAAATTATGTGTATTAGTGAACCTTTTATTACGTAACTAGTTTTGTAACCAGAACAAAGACACATCAATTTAAAGACAATCCATTATGTAATTATATTAATCTGTACTATTTTAAACCTCCACTTAAATTATGTGTAAAATTAATGAATTCAATGTCCATTTAAAATATCTGTAAATGAAAAGTAATATTAACCCTTAGGCGTAACTACCTTGAATAGGTTGCCTGTTGTGTATCAATAATAATACGGATATTAAATTTGAAATAAAAATCGATTCATACTGCCGAGTCGAAGTAAAACTTTACCATTTGCCGATATGTTACCACTCATACGGACCAGGTTGAGGTGTACTGTATTGTACTCAACTTTTCCCATGCTTCTTTTAAGGTGATTGAAAAACCGCGTTCATGTACCTAATTTACATGCTATCCACCGCACTTGACATAGAGCCGATTTGAATGACGAGTTTTCTTGATTTATTTATAAAGCTTACGAGGCCTGGAGTATTTACTTTCAAGTTATGGTATTGAGGGCTCAGTTATAATACAAAACCGTGGAGGTTGAGAGTATCAAACCTCTCTAATAATAATAAATCATTCATCAGTTAATAGATAATAAAGTTCAACAAAGAAACTGTTGATTTTTTTCTATTTTGAAACAGCTTAAACTGATGAATGTTTATTTATTAGAGAGGTTTATATCTCATCCTCCCGTTTTGTATTTAACTGAGCCCTCAATCCAAAAACTTGAGTAAAATACTCAGGACTCGTAACTTTATAAATAAATCAAGAAAACTCGTATTCAATCGGCTCTATGTCAATGCGTGGGATGCATGTAAATATGGTACATGACACGCGGTTTTCAAATCACCTTAAAAAAGGCATTGGAAAAGTTGAGTAAAATACAGTACACTCAACCTGGTCCGTATGAGTGTAACATACTCGCAAATGAGTAAAGTTTACTCGACTCGGCCAGTATGAATCCGATTTTTATTCAAATTTAATATCCGTATTAATACACAATCAGCACCCTATTCCAAGGTAGTTACGCTAAGGGCTAATATTACTTTTCATTTACATATATTTAAATAGACAAATTCATTAATTTTACACATAATTTAAGTGGAGGTTTAAAATAGTACAGGTTAATTATTACATAATGGAATGTCTTTAAATTGATGTTCTTTGTTCTGGTTAAACTATTTACGTAAAGTTAAAAACACAAAATGCAATATTTTTCGCTTGAGACCAAGTTCTGACGCAATGGTAATTTGTTGTTGACTGTTTGAGTATTTATGTGGCTGATTCTTATCAAGGAGATCGCTGAGATCTTCGTGTTGATCCATTGTTTCTACAAATTGGGCTGCTCTCTGGTTGGAATGTTATTTACCTCTTCCAATTCTTTAAAGTTGAGCTCATTCGTAAGAGGGAAAGGTTTGTTGGGAGTTTGTATTATTAAATATTATAGTTGATTCTGTATGGAATTTTTGCTGTCATTAGTTCTTTTACTTTATTTCTCAGTAGACCGTGAGCTTTGCGTAGTGTGCATGGTAAGTCAGCATTGATAAATACTGGAGGTTTCGATTTTGTCTCTTGTCCCACACAAGGTCATGTTCTCTCATTGTTTCAAATCGGACACGAACAAATCTTCTTTAGTCCTTCTGGAAAGTCCCAAGTCTGGTGTCAGTGTCAATCTTAATATTTTCAGTACGGACAAGTGTATTTAGCACGTTTTGAACCTTTGACCTCAGCATACTGTCGCTCTCTTTTTCTTGGTCCCACAGTCCGGCAAAAACTAAGTTGATTTTTTTGAGTTCTCTTTCAATTTGTTCTCGTTCAAATTTCAGCTCATAGATTTGATTTTGGGCTTTGTTTAGATGATAAAGTATCTACTTTTTGTTGGGTTTCTTGAAAATCTTTTAAGTTTTCTTCAGTCCATCCCGAATTTCATCAATTGATTTACTAATATCATCAATTTTATCAAGTTTGGCGAGTTGTGCATTTATGTTAGCTAGGATGGTGCTAAATCCAGCACAAGATGAGCAGCTGTCATCAGATTTTGTCTTCTTATTTGGTTGCACATGTTCGTTTACAGTTTCAGTGCTTAAAGATTCTGCAGATTCTATATTCCGTTTTTTTTTTTGTCTTGTTTCTGCAGTGTGATTCGGTGCTTTGCTCTGAGAGGCGATTTTCCTTTGGGAGACATGGTATTGGGGTGAAGGAGCTTGCCGGCGTCAGAAATTCTGTTAAATATCAATTTCTCTCAGCAGTATTCTGTTCAGTGGTCAGGGCCAATACTGTATTGTTTGTACAATTTAATAGTAATTACCTGCTGGATGCCTAGCAGAGTACCATGCAAAATTTGTACTTGCTGGGACCGATGATGATGACCACTGAACTCGTTCAAAAATTCAGTGTATGCAGGTGTATTTTTAATTATTTTTTTAAATAAATAAGTGAACTTGAGCTTATTATTTAGCTTTTAAATTAAAATTCGGTTTAGGTCAAGTCCTAAAAAAAAAATATTGTTAGCGTAAGATTTGTTTACATCTATCAGCTGCAACTATGTACACTCAGCAAAAAAAGAAATCGGACAAATTTTGTATTTTTGTTCCACTGATAACACCACGCTTATCTTAACTCGAAACTATGTTTCCAATACACCAATGGAAAGAACATACTCTGGTTATCATATACCACTTTTTGTTTTACCTCAAACCCTTCGCTGGTTTGTAAATTATTTGAAACAAACTCTTAAAATGAAAATCATAGCAAAAAAAGTAATCGGACAAAAACAATTTTTGGGTTTTCTGCTGTCATTCCTTTTAAAAAATGCAAGTTACGGCTTGAGTGAGGTAAGTACTATCAATAGGAAGACTTTGGCAAACTACTTACATGAATTTTGGGGGTTCTAAAGTGTCTATTACAGGATGGGGAGGCATAACAAACGTACCGACATTCAGGTCAGAGAACTAATCATAACCCACTCCACTGGGAAAACAAAGAAAATGGACCGAAGACGTATCGTTCTCTTGCTGAAAAGTACTACGTGCGAAAATCTACTGTATGTGACATAATCCAACGCTATCGGAAGACAGGAGGCCAAAGAATCTGGTCGGAAGCCATCGTTGTCAGAAAGAGAAAGCCGTTAAATGATTCGAAAAGTGAAAGCAGACCCGTTCTTAAGTGCTCCAAAGCTTAAAATTGAGATGAAGAAAGAGTGTGGAAAGGACATAACCACACAAACCCTTTGGAATTATATTCGTAGAGATGTTCTGGACGGTAGAATGGCAAGAAATAAGCCACTCGTTTCGAAACGGCGATTCGAGTTTGCCCCGAACGCATTTGAAAAGCCATTGTCGTTTTGGAACTCCATATTATGGAGCGACGAAACCAAAATCAACCTTTTTGGGTCTGATTGGGCACGCAATGTATGGAGAAAGCCTGGAAAAGCGCTCCAAACGAGGAACCGTGGTTTCGTTTCAAAATGAGTGGCTTTTTTCTTGCCATTCTACCGTGCAAAACATCTCTACGAATACAATTCCGAAGGGAATGTGTGGTTATATCCTTTCCATACTCTTTCTTCATCCCAATTTTAAGCTTTGGAGCACTCAAGAATGGGTCTGCTTTCACTTCTCGAATCATTTAACGGAACAAAAAAACAAAATTTGTCCGATTACTTTTTTTGCTGAGTGTATGTACTTATCAACATGTTTCTGATGTACAACATTTCACAGATTATTAAAGAAAACCCGCTCCCTTATCTCACATCCTTCGCTTAAAACGATTTACTGTTGCTAGCTTGCTGTAGGGAAAAGGTTACTCAAGTGCACGAAATTGTTTAAATTTTTCATTAAAAACAAACTTGTAAATACATAGACATTTTTTTAGAAAAATACTTTCACTTTAGCTTATTTATTAGTTGATTATTTTTAGAACATTTCAAGGTTTTGAATAACATAATTAGTCTTTTGTGGCTAAATTAAAATTTGTTTATTATTAATTCGAATTGTAATTCCAATTATTCTGAAATGTTTTTCATAGCCGTACACGATTTACTTGTTTCCCCAATAAAATTCATTTCCCCAATTTCTATCATGAGAACTGGTAGCAACTTGGAACATCGACGAAAATAACTATTTTGCATGATACCTGCTGGCCTTTTAGACAGAATAAGAGCTTTCCGTGACAAAGTAAAAGTTTCGATCCCACTCCAAATATTATCAACTTGGCCCAAAAAGCTTACAAACAAATATTGTGCACAGTACTATTAAAGCGGTAGGAATAGTTGACGTGGATGTACTGCAACGTATTGAAACATAAACAAACATGATTAGTAGAATGACCAACTTGCATCATTTGCATATTTTTTATATCCTTAAAGATAAATGTATGGTCACTGGCGTTTTTGGAGTCAAATTTCTTGACGATGTAAAATAGCTAATTTAGGTTTTCTCAACCTGCATAATTTGCACCCAAATGCATCCAAAAATGGTTACCTCGCATTCCGGTCAGTTTTTACTACGCAACTTTTCTTCGAAACTCCTCCAAAATTATATGATAGCAGCCTCAAACATGCTATCAGTTGTAAAATAAAATTTGCTAGAATGGAGTGTGCTAGAAAGTGTTGGGTGTGTGTTTTAGGAATGCTCATAAGATAAACAGTATTACCAATGTTTTCACGATCAAAAACAAAATACTCAAAAACTTCGCATGTATTCAATCCAGATGAACATCATAACAGTTACAAGCTCAGTGTTATACGATATTTCTGATGATGTGATCAATCTAGCAGCAGCCTGAAATCTAAGCATGTATTGTTTCAACCCATTTTTTGAACACACAATACTTGAATGTTTTAAAAGATTTTTTACGCTTCTAATGCAATGTCATCTTTTCCAGTTTCAATTGTCTGATTACCCCGAAATCCAAATGAGCAACACCTTGGTGAATATCTTGGACAACTAGTTGAATTTCGGGGGAAGAACCGTCTTGATTGGCATTTTGCCCTTGACTAGAGATGTGCATTCATGTTAACCACCGGCTACCGACCACCGCTAGACATACTTGCCCACCGACTACCGAACACCGACCACCACTGACAAATCCGTACTACCGACTACACCACCAGCAATATACCACCAACTACCGACTACCACCAGAGATTTTTAAACTACCGACTACCAACCACCAGTACTACCGGTTGATTTTTTTGTTCCCAACAATATGCAAGAATTTTTTCCAGTTGTTTTTCATTAGTTGTTTCCAAAATCAAATAACTGAAAATACAAAATGTTGTATTACCACCTCATGCTATCATGGTTCAAAATGTTCGGACAGGGGCTAGAAAAATTCAGTTAGCAAATTGCTTTGGCATTATGCATAGTAAAATTAAGGGTTGGAAAGAGGAAACTCATCTATTAAGAATTGGCTAGCCTTTTATATATTGAAATTTTCATTAAACGATATTATATTGTGAAAATTCATTTCATTTTCGTATAAATGATAAGCATAAACTACTGGAACGCAAAATTTAGTATAAAAACAGAAGCAATAACCCAGAAATAACTTCAGAGAAAAATAGACACTCGAATTGTTCATTAAAATGACAAATATTGACGATTGACTTATTTAAAATCTTTGTCTACCGACCACACCACCACCTAAATACCACCGACTACCGATGACTACCAGAAAAATTTGTACCACCGACTACCGACCACCAGCGGCCCCCACGAAATGTTGAACACTGACTACCGAACACCATACCACCGGTGGTTTGGTGGTACCACCGGTAGTACCACCATTTTGGTGGTTACCACCGGTGGTATGCACATCTTTGCCCTTGACCAAGACACGAAGCAGCATCGACTACAAAGTTAGTGAAAAAATTTCGCAAAAATATTATGTAAAATTAATTCAGTAAAATTTAATGAAATCATACCTGATTCCTCTTACCAACATCAACCAATATACAATTAAACACAATTGTCATCAGCAAAAATGTTCTTATATTTCAATTTGTGATTTTGATCATGGCTTTGAAATCAACTGTAGTTTGCATGAAAAGTAATATCACTGCGAAGTTCAAGGTTTCTAAAAGAGAAGTGAGCCTGGAGACAAATATGAGTTAAAAATTGCAAAAGCGGTGATATTACTCCATCGGGTATTGGAATATTTTACCTAATTAGTCCATGGAGTGCTAATAAATATTCATGATCACAGAACCTAACAACAATTCAGCCAACTAGGAAACGAGTTTTTTAAGAAACTGCTTCTATGAGGCTCTCAATTGTTGCTACATAATGAGAGTATAAATGGAACCTAAATAGGTTTTTACACCGTTCTAAATATTTTCCGAAATAAGTAAACTGTTACATCATCCAAACGTGAGAGCGCATTAATGATTTTTCGGAATGTCTGAGAAACATGTTTTCCATAGAATTTCATCTCAAACTAAGATCTATCGGAACTCGGGTATTTCGACATTGGGGTTACAGGCAGGCTTTTTTTTACAAAGCTACAACTTTTTCTGAAACTTGATATGATTCCAAACGGAATATTGTGTTTTAATCAGTTTTAATTGTTTGGTAGGGGAAATGTATATCTGTGTCATATCAGGCCGCGGCAGTTCATAACGTTAATAACTTTATACAGTGACGGAAAAAATTATGTTTGTTTTTTGCCAATTTTGCTAGCAAACTTGTTAGTCGCTTATTTATTAATTTGTTCGCCTAGTTTGCTTTGGTCTTTTCAAAATATTCAGAAATACATACAACAAAACACTGAAAGTCAAACAACGTAATTTGTGTACAAATAGATTGCAAGGTATATACAAGGAATTGTTTAATAACTTAATTAAACATTTAAATTCTAACGAATAAATAAATGAGCAAGATATAAGTCAAAAATGCACTAATATACATTTATTTATCAAGCTAGAAGTTTCATGCAAAACTTTCCCAAGTTTCGTCGTAAACCTCTTGGTTAAGATGTATTGTTATATACATAGGCGTCGCCTTGAAATTTGAGTGTGTGCAAGGCACCATTTTTATACTAAGGTATGAATACATGGCATTTTAAAAAAATTCAATTTGAAATTTGAAACACAGAATATATTTGTTATCATATCACGAGGGGATAATTACCAGTTTTTACTTTTTTCTTCATTTACAACCACCACTTTCATTTTTCTTTCCTACCTGCAAATCTCTGTGTAATATATAACACTTGGAAAGCAGAGCTTAATAACGTAGCAAATGCTTTTCCATTCTTTTAACTATTGTACTAAATATTACGTGTTCGATCGAAAAAAAATCACTGCTAAATTATGCATGCTATTAAATAAAGATTTGAAGATCATATTTGTAACTCCTAGTGTTGTCAGTCAAACGGGATTCTTCTCT
>LJIJ01001783.1:0-36452 GCA_001718145.1 Orchesella cincta
TGAGTCAGAGATTCCGCCAACAACCAGTCCCGGTGATGGGCCTGCCGCACAAACGGTTTTGTAACTTATTATGAGCTCTTGATAAATAAATCATGGAATCTTTTAAATAAACTCTATCCGAAACTCAGGGGCTCATTCTTTAAATTTCCATTTTTTGACCTCCATTAAAATAGCAGCGTTTGTGATGAAACTACCCATAAATGGTGACACATAAGTTGCTGTGCTTATTTTATGAGTCGCCCGTAATATTCAAGAGATTTTAATTTTTACGAGTTCTAAAAATTTAAAAAGTCTGAGCTGGCTGCCTTTGGTTTTTCTGTGCCTGACACCAAGCATCAACCCAACTACAAACCATAACTACCAAATTTTGCAAACAACATAATTTCACGCTTCCATTTCGCAGACTTCAAAACCGGCTATCTTATGAGGACAGAGGCACGATTTTTGGGACGGTGCCATGATTGTAACAAAAGAAACTTTTCCTCATTTTTTCTTCTCTTTAATGGAATTAGGCAAGTCAGTTAAGAAACAGTGACGTTGCAGAAATGAACAAGCAATAAACGGAAAATAGCAAACTGAAAGTGTATCCAAGAAGGGTTTCCATATCTCAATGATGCAGACAAGAAAGAAAAGTGGTCAGTCCTTTGGATTTCTTCATCCATTCAAAAACCCTTATGGTATTTAAACATATTCATTGTCTCATTCAACACTTGTTTGGCGATGTATTTTGATGAGGATTTCCAAAAGATCACTAATAGGTTACGGTGATGGAAAATTCACAGCACACTATCCATTACCTACCTTGCAACACTATTGGGTGTAATATTGGGCAAAATTTTATGCTTGGGAGAAATGCTTAAAAACAGCTTGACAGGTCGTCGACATTCCCTGCAACAGTATTTTCTTTTTTGGCATTGCTATCATCATCTTTACTTTGGCTCTTATAGTCGTACAAGTACAGAATAGAAGAGCGGAAAGACAGGAACAAATCGGAATTGACAATTGGAGTTCATAATTTCAGCTGGCAGAAAGGAGAGTCTATCACGGAGGATATGTATCTTACGTATTATTTGTGTCTGAGAGTTTTTAGTCATATTAAGGCATTTGTCAATAGTGTTACCATCTAAGCGCGTGCCTACTGACGGCATAAAATTGGATGTTGTTGTCATGGAATGTCTAATATTAGAATAAACATTTGAATGTAACACATATAGAGTTATGGTAAATAATTCACAAACAAGGCTGATTCCATCCACTTGCAGCCCACCTTCATGATCTATGAATCTGCATAACCTCTGTCTAAGTACATATCCCGCCAGGTAGATGGTAAATTGAAAGTGGTGTCATCTTGTACTACTCACTTTTGCTTGCTGTCCTGTATTCGAGACTTGTGTCTCTCTCTTTTCTATTAAAGGAAATATGAGGAGACATTTAAAAATTGTAATTGGTGGGAGCAAGACCAAAAAAATAACTTTAATTATCTTGAAATTGTAACCATCTCGATTTGGACAAAATGTATGAAAATTAAGGCATTATAATCATCTCTGTACTTGGAGCAAAGAGTAATGATTCACATAGGCATATATCGAAGAATTCATTTTTGTGTCCGCACCCAATGGATCAAAAATAGAAATAAAATTTGACGGGGCTCCATTTCTCGTCTTTCTAATGGCAGGAATTAAAGGGAAGATTTGGTCTTTCTCCAACTTGTTTTCTCTAGAACTAACGTATGTCCTCTCATCGCAATCATCATATTCATTTTAGTCAAACAGCTTTCCACTGATTCCTATTGATATTTCTAAAAAGGGTTTTCATTTGCAACACACCTTGATCTTTCGTACAATCGGAAATCGGTTGATAGGAAATTACATTAGTAAATAGAGGACGCCTCAGATCTTGAGTAATTCTTACGAAAACGTTGACGTGAACATGCTTCATATAATCACGAAGCTCGTAGTAGGGAAAGAAAGCTCATTTAAACTTGCTTCTATCCAGTCCGCTGTCTTCGTTTTTATGCAAAGCTTCGCTGGAGCTAATTTTTGTTTGTCCAAACTGCCTAAACATAAGCTTTCACGTTGTTTTCCAAGCACTGACTTTCACTAACGCTCAGACAGTATGTAGCCTACATATTTTAGAAAGCAGGTTTTTTGGAGCTGTGCCTCTTTTCTCCTTCCAATGGAAAGCAGGAGAAGCATATGGAAGCTGCTTTTGTAGTACGTTTTCCGCATAGCTAGCTGAAACTACGTCTGTCGTGTTTCTTAGTTTCGGTTGTTAGATAGCTATGCCTTAACTCTAGAGGCTTTTTGTTTTACTATCTCTTTCTTTCATTTTACTTTTAAATTTGGCGAAACTGAGTGAATTGTAAATACAAAATGCTTAAATATAAAAGAATATAGAGTGTGAGGTCATTCTACCTTGCACATAAACTAATCATTCTTGATCTAAATGAGCATAACGAAACACAATGTGTTGTATGATAATAATAGGCAGTGTTTTGCATACTTTTGTTTACTACCGACACAAAATTGGAATCAGATCTTGTCACGTTTTATATTTGGAAACACGCTTGACGGTTAGTTTTACCTCATATTTACAAAAGATTGAATGAACTGGTAAACTACAATTTATCACCAAGTATCATGTGATGATGATGGTGATTGCAGCATCCTTTCTAAATATTTCCTTGTTATGCTATGCGAATGTATCTGAGAGAGAAAGTGAGAATTCGAACGGGTTGGCTTTAACTGCACAATCGATTGCCATTAAAAGGTTTCTCCCTTGCTCAAGTAGCTAATGTAGTGTGTTGAAGCGCGATTATAATGAAAGTTTGTATGATCTTCAAAAGGAGTTGTGAAATAAAATGCTATCAATCACTTCATTTCGACATGCCTTCATCAAATGGAACATTTATTAAAGTTTCATTAAAAATTAAGATTCTGCTTGTGAATTGCACGGTGGTGTGTGGCTGAATAACTAACTGTGCCGTTCTCTCCCTGCTCCTCAACTTTTTCTAAGGCTGAATGACAATGCAGCGTTTATCCTAAATGTAGTCAGCTGCCTGCATAGAATGAATATTTATTTGTGATCAACTCAAAATTTTACAAGCAATTTTTAATTGCTGCGTATTTTTTGTGACGTTTAATGCTCATTCTTCTTTTACCTATTTAAATTAAGTGCTATGTGACAAAGTTATAGGATTTGGGGAGAATAATGCTAATCAAAATTTACAACTGAAAGTAAACCTGTTTTTGAAATGTACACCTTTGCTGACAATTGGAGATAGTACATAAGTAGTGATGTCATTTTGGAGCAACTTCTTCATGAAATGATTATGCAAACCAATTTCGTTTGCAGCATTGTTGGTGCAAGATTACTTCGGCTAAGCACATAAGCACTTGTATTTCTACTTAAACCACAAACAGGAATGTGTTTACGATAGCAAACAAATTTCTCAAATGACATTAATTTGAACTATCACGAATATCAAAACAAAACCAATAAAAACCGGGTTTGGTAACACGATGTGAGGAATGCTTCAAATTTTACATTTCCACAGCCTGAGCAGGAAACGTTTTAGTATATATAACATGCAAATCTGCAGCGCCATTTTAAGGCCACAGATAAGTACAGCATTTTGGCCAATTTTATAAGCCTATAAATATGACAAGTTAGACGTCGCGTTGCAAATGTCGGTTAATTTACTAATCACGTTTCATAGAGTCACGTTATTTATCATTGTTTGAAAATATATTTGGATACATATTATGAAAAATTATAATAAGTCATTTATTTGGAATGCGGCCATTTTCAAGCCCAGGCAAATCCAATATCATGCACGGAGGTGTAAGCTTTAATGCGCTTTATTGTAAGTGCTTATGACTGTGATGTCAAGGATGATGATGATAAGCTTAGGATTCGGCTTAGGCTTACAAATTACAGTGTCCGGAATACCACTCCTGCTTACTCCACCTTACCGACCTTAGTTGCAAAAGTCATACACTTTAGAGCCAAACACTGAGGAAGGTAATAAAGCAAGTTACCAAAGCCGTTCAGAATTCTCACCCAAAATTCTTAGTCCTACCAAACACGACGATAATTTCTCTCTTGCACTGAAGCTGTTCCACTTTCCCCCAATCCAGTCTATCTATATTAAACAACAATGCATGAGTTTGCAAATAATAAAGATATAGCGTTTTTATTTGAAAAAAGCCATTGAATAACTGAAAACAGAAGTTGTAATGAATTCTGCATTTCAGTATTACAATTTCGTAGTATTCAATTTTAAACCCGAACTAGTGTTATCTAGGAATTATCCAAAGTTGAAGTGAATAGCTTCGAATCACAAAAAATTAATTAACTCATAATTTCTTATTGGGCGAAAAGAAGTGAAATGTTGGTTAAAATATTACTGTGCATGAGTTCTATAACTACCATGGATGCAGTAATTTGGATAAAGAAAATGACCTCAACCTTTAAAAAAATTTCGAATTCTTAGGAAATGCCGTGACGTTAAAGTTTTCTGCCATAAGTCGTGTACATATTTCTCAACTTATTCATATGGCTTGTATCATTTCTGGAAATCGTATCAGTTTAATTTGTAATTTGCGTATCTCTCGCGTTGAGGATGAAATTTGCAAGAACCCGTATAATAAGAAACGAGCTTAGATTTCACCTTTTTGTAAATACTCATGTAAACACATATCATTTACAGGGGTTCTAAAGTATTAATGAATACATGACAGTAGAAATGTAAACTCCAGTCCGAAAAAAGGGAAATATTTTAATTGGACCAATTGTGTAATGACTTTTCCTCAAAGGACTCACCAAATTATATCCAAACACCAGCTCTTTGAACTGTTTTAGAACCTTACAATTATTATAAATGTTCCCAAAAAAATTCCATAGCAAATAAACGTAGCAGAGCAAGTTTCGACTGATCCTCTCCACCTTGGAAATAGCCGATAGGGGTGGTTTATTTCATGTACATATATTCTGTAATAAACGGGTTAGATTCGTTTGCCCCACAGTAAAATGCACAACACATCCACATAAATTAATTGCAACTGACAAAAAATTAAGGCAAAGTTCAGGTATCAATATTCTTTTTTTTTTACATAAAAAGCATTTATTACTTTACCACATATAAAGCATGCTGACGTAATTGTAGAAACTAATTGTTAAAACATTCATTTCGCCTTTATTCTCATCTTCCCAAACCTGTATTTCTTACCAACACCATCCTCATTAGAATTTTTGTCACGTACAAATCTTTTGATATCGAATCGGAGTTTCAACCCCTTATGAATCTAATAAGTGTCAGACATGATTATAAGAGTTATTAAACGAGCTGGATAGTTTCACAATATCACATGCTTCTGAAAGTCATAAATTTATTTTGTGAAAATTAAATCCTTTTTTATTCAATACGCTATAAATCCCGTATTTTGCATGCTAAATTAAAACTGAGCACACCATTCGATTCAGTGCATCAAAGGCTATATGAAACACAGACCAAAAAGTACACTTTTTGCATTGCCGTTTTTTGGGCAACATTAAACACTGTGGAGTGGCCCTTAATAAAGGGCTGCTAATATGTTTGGGTTTACTGATATTAAAATACTCCCATTATTCCAGTTAAATCCAATTTATTTTAATAACATGGTGCTACTTAAGACAAGTCCAAATTTTGCTCTTGCCCCCTTAACAATGGTTATGAAAGATTTTAAACATTTATCAACTTTCTCCTTGTTCCTCCCTTCAACCTCCGTCTGATGATTTTCACGTAGTCCCACATCATTGGAGACATGTCAGTGCACCTGTACACAACGTTTCAACGTCAATTCAATTGAACGAAACAGAAAAAGAGACAAGTGGAGAGACGATTGTTATTATGAGTCCGTTTTAATTTTAAAATTTTACACTTTATTGTATTGCTATCAAACTGTGATAAAGCATTCGTTTCTTTTCAATTATGATTTGAAAAATGAGGATGACTGTAGTCGTGGCCAAGTCTTATGAGCTCTATTTTAATGGTCAAGTTACAAACAAAAATGTGGAATGAATCTTTTTTGACAACCACTGAGATGCTACATCAAATTGCATTTTATTACCAAATCGGAGCTGGGCTTTAGAAACACCGACTCCACTGCCGCGTAAACCCCGACGTGTGAGAGGGGCAATTGCTTTCTCTTCTTGAAGAAAACGGTCTGAAAATGCGCTAAGAATTTAGTTAGTACTACTTCGTAAATTGCAAGGGCTCCAATATCCTACACAAAATTGTAAACAGAAGAAACGGTTGAGGCGGGTGAAATATGCAACTTTCTCCCAGTCTGAGAATGGAGCGCGGGGGAATGTGAGACTTGCTTTGTGGTTTCAACATAAAGTAAATTATTTTCCATTTTTCAGAACTCGCTGTTTTCCCAATGTATTTCTAGAGAATAACAGTGCCTAATTTTTTGAGGAAGTTAGTTTACAAACACCTTGAACCAAAGCATCATTTCTTGGTGCTGTACTTCCAAACATTTCAACGTCCTTTTGATATTTGCTTGAAGATAGCTCAGAAATTTTGTAGAGCTACATTTTACTACGTAAAATTCTCAGGATTATGAGGAACATTATTTATTATTACAACCTCAATTTCCCATGAAACATAAAATTCACACAGTTTAGTCACTTATGGAGAATATGTATTTGTAATTTGTGCTTTAATGGGACATTTCCTAAAGTGAAAGTACGTTTAAACGCTAAATTTAAAAGGTCGGTTAATACACACGTTACAAAAACTAAAGCGTCTGGTTGAAAAAATTCGTAATAGAAACTCCCCAGATGTTTTCACAGCAGCATTAAAATATTCCTTGAATGTTACCAATATCATTTCAGCACCAGAGTAGCATTCCACAAAAACTTTGTTTGTGCTTAGAACTATTTTCTTGCGTAACTCAAACGTAAAAGCCAATAAGGAGAAAGCTAGACCCACAAGTAAAATTATAAAAATAACGGAAATGTTGCCACTAATATTGACACTTTTTGGAGCTCCGCTTTGAAACCCAGAATGAAGCTTTTTGTGATCCAAAATTAGATGCGTCAGGTGCTGCTGCACTCCGCAAGACTGCAACATCCTTACCCTATCCATAACAAAAGGTGGAACATGTCCCAAAAAATGTATAAAGTACTCCCTCTCAAAGTAGTTTTCCTTACCCACAAAAACCTTCCCCTCAAATTTTTTGTTCCAGGATTGACCAACAATATTTGCAACTTCCCGTGGAACAAGAAGTGCAACTTTTTCGCATGACTTAAGAAAACTAACAAGAAATTCCCTCTGTCGTTTGTAGAAGAGCTTTCCCGCAAAGATTTGAAATTTTCGAAACTTTTCAATTGTTAGTGATTGCGACAGTTCCACTATCTTTGGCCATAACTCAAAATACAGTTTCTTGGCAACTGAACCCAACCCCGGAACAAGGTTTTTGGACCGAGCAACATTACTGAAGAAATCTGGGGTTTTATAAGGTTTATCACCTAAATACATCATTAGATCGCGGATTTCTGAATCAATTTTAAACAACCTACACGGCATAGTAAGTGCAGTTCGAAATACAAGAAAATTGTAGCCACCTACTTCATTATTTAGTACGCAACTTTTGAAAGGATTATCATCGTCGTTTTCAAGCCGTACATATTGAAATTGCCCTCTAGAATAAACCTTGAATTTATCACTGTACAATTGCGACAAGTTTTCGTATGGAATCGGTGCTCTAGGCAACACCAGGTTGTAAACATTCGTATTTTTATACGCATTACTAAGAACAACCCCAACTAAAAGAAAGCCGCCGATACTCAGCCGTAGCCGGGAGTCAACGACCAGCGCTGAAGAAAAGGGATCTCCTTGTTCCAGAAGCGGTTTTATAACCTGTTTAAACGTACTCACTAAATTTTCTCCTTTTCCAATGCTTTTGCCAGGTCTACAAGACATATGCAGAATGAGGTGAATTGAAGCTGTTAGAAGTAGCAACGACAACATCGTAAGGTTCCATATATACACATCAAATATATTCCAAAGTTCCTTGAACGCAAATCCACGTTTTAGTGCTCTTCCACAAGATACAAATGTGGCTGTGTTGCTGACATCTATTTGCTTGATGTAAGCTAACCCAGAGAGCTCTTGTGTATTTATGTAAGCAAAAAACTGCATGTGAGGAATTCGGCTTTTTTCTATCTCCGTTTTCCATGTGATTCCATTGTCGCAACTACGTCTTGCTTCTTTCGTATAAACAAACGAGTAGTTTTGAAATACTGATTGTAAAATATGAACCAACAATAGCAGAGATCGGTCCTCAATTTCTTCGTTTGAATAGAGCTGTTTCCTAGTGTTATGGTGCTGGCATATTTGTAAATAATTTTCCAGCTTCTCGGCAGATTTTTTTAGAAATTGGTTGGTGTCCAGCGCTATCATTTCATTTCGCGATGGAAACAAGGAGTTTCCAATATTACTTAGTTTCGTCAGTAGTACATGAGTGATGGTAACTTGACTCTCTAGGTCAAGATGGACTCTTTTTTCATGAACGTAGCAGTTGTAACAGGGTTTCAAACCGATGATTTCGGCGATAACAGCTTTGCATTTGAATAAACTTTCAGCTTGGATTCTGATTGCTATTAAAGCGATGTAAACATCATTGACGGATCGTAAATGGTCATAAGAATTATAGTCTGTATCAAGACGCCTTGGGGAGACATTGTTCCAGATCCATTTTGAATACAGATCCCTGTTAACCCACATTTTGTGGTGCTGGTACAGTAAAACCACTCCGTTAATGGGTGGCACTGATGACGTTCCCACACGAAACTGGTTGAAGCCATTTTGAACACGCCAAATGTCCGAGGTGCCAAAGTCCACTAATGAACTTGAGTAAATGCCTTCCGTTGAAAACTCTAAACGTGGACTGGTGACACTTTCGATTGGTGGAAATAGGCTGAGGTTTACCTCGCAGTTCCAGGATTTTGATTTCATCGCAAACTGGGTGTGATTAACAACCAAGCAGAAACTATTGAAGGCCGGCGTATTATTGAATACCCAGACAAACTCTGGAGAATCTTGGCTTTTTTGTAAATGTGGTCCTTCAACAAAATAGTTACTGGAGCATATCGAATTGCTATCGGTTTGATTGCGTCTGTGATTTTCTGTTTTTCTTTCTTTCAACACTCCATTAAAATCAAACGTTTTCCTAAAATACCGAATTTTCAACATGGGTTCAGCTTGAGATAACATTATTGGGATTGTTGATGGGCGTAAATTCACCTTTCTGTTGTTCACTATTCGAACTAAACAGCGTTCAAAAAAGAAAATGTACTTTTCCAGATTTTCTACGGATGGAAATTTATCTGCTAAATCCGCCTTGAAGCTTTCATTTGGACGAATTGACTTTAATTGAAAACTTTCGCTTGCATCCCTAATACAGGATACACTGTTGTGCAAAATTATGAACAAGTGCAGAAAAATTCTAAAATGTTTCATTTTGCTTCGTGGATTTATGTCACAATTAGTTAACATTTGATGTTAATGTTGATCTATAGACTTAATGTTGGCAAAGAAAGTAGAACATACTTCACATCCTGTTTTAATACTTATGCTACATGCCCAATAAGAACATACGTAACCGTTTTGAACAAAAATCAATAGTATTCATAATTAATTCAAAAGCAACATATTATGAAGGGAAATAATGGGCACAGCCCAGAGACAAGCCCATGAGGAAAAAAATCGGTTGTCGTGCTCAAATTTGCCCGAATCCTTGAGAATATCTTGCTACTTTCAGCTTTTTTCTTGTTATAGTAACCAGTATTTTGGTTGTAAGTAGTTGAATTTGTATACGTCACGCTTCTTTGCAAATATATCAGCCATTTCGTCAATATCAAATGGTTCAGCCAGTCTATTTTTAAAGTTTAAAATTGCCATTTCAGGCAAGTCTTTGTTCGGGAGGAATATATGAGCGTGCATGTAAAAACCATTTGCATATGAAACTCCGAAAACATCCTCGCGGAAAAACAGCCGGTTACCTACTAAAAGGGTACTTTTGTGCTTTGGATTAGTCCGTCTGCCCATACGGCACCTTTGTTTGTACTTAAACCTACATAATTGTTGTGAAATTAAATACTTTGGGGTAGAATTCTGTATATCTTCTTCCTGAAATACTAAGCAGTTAGCAAATACTTCGGTGGCAGAATCGGGAGATATATCAAGGACCCTTGATTTTAATTATACCGGCAAATTCGAGAGAAAGAGTAATTTTAAGGATTTTGAAGAGATCCAAATGCCATCTGGTTACTCCAAATGTTTTTTATACCTATTATATTTAATATGTGATTATAGTTTTGATTAGGCACCAAATTGTTTTTAAATTGTTGGTGACAGATTCTAACCAGGATGGTGTCAGTTAACTGTAGAGTTTAGTAAAGATGAGAATAAAGATTGACCAACGTAAGATATACTAATTGGGGGTTAATTGAAACTTTCCCTTTTTTGTAAGAAAATATTGATGACTGAAGTTTTCTAAGTTATGGGCTAATTGCAAGTAAGGGTATGGAAATTCTAACCATTTAGTTTGGGTGAAAACCTATTGCTGTAGGGATTAACAATAACCACCAAGTAACAAAAACCTAAAAGCATCACGATTTTTTGTCGTCTAAAGAATCGACTCTCACCAACAATAACATTTTCTACGGCTTTCAAGGCGCTGCTTGGAATGGAAAAACCATAAAATTGAAATAATTTGCTAGAGTACAGCTGTGAAGGGTGATGCGGGGACTTTTCTAAACTCGAATTCCTTTCCGTCCGTGGACAAGCTACAGATTTTTTAAATAAATGGGATTGGTTCGAACTTCGAGTTTTTGAGCTTTACTTATTTTTAACTAAATGAAAATTTGGGCCACAAAAATTGCAATTAATATGCGATATCAAGGTGACGTATTTTTCGTGTTTTTACTACTTTCTGGCAGGAGGATATCGCTGGTTTTTGGGTTTCACGATCACTTTATATCCGGGAAACCGGGTGGTGTGGCACTTGTCACATAAATCCAACTTGGGGCCAAGGTTCGAAAACACAATGCCTAGCATCAAAGTCACTCTGTAAACATTATGCAAAAAAGAAGCAGATGCATTTGCGTACGTTTGAATGCCTTGTGCGGCTCAGGACTGTATCTATATTTTTTATGGCAATGATTTTAATTTATTCATGGGGCTCTAAATCAAATTAGTTGATGACCACTATCGAGCACGTTTCTAGAATGGATCAGAAAGACCCAACTAACATTAACCCGCACACATGGTGTCATGTTGTGGGTTGTAACTCAAGACGGAGAGAAGTGAGAAAAATGAATAGCTCTAACTGATAATAAGGAGAACTCCGTGTTAATTGATGATTCACTCCAACTTGCTGAGGGTCTGTTAATGAAATAGATATAAAAATCTAAACACTCCACTTTATTCAAAATCAGGGAGCATGTTTGCAAAATTCAAAAGCTTCCCACATGTCAATGCACATTTGGTATTTGCATTTTGTTCCTTCGGTTCACGGCTTGAAACTATAAGTTCTCTAAATGGAAATGCAAGTGTAAATGTTGAAATAGAGGACGCACGAACAATTTTTTGTTTTGACCTTAATCGGATTAAGTTTTATCTAGATCATTATTTAGAAAGACAAAAATCACCCTTAATGTTAGGTGGATCATTCCAATCCCAGTAGGAATCAATACCATTTCCAATGGGGTTCCTGGAACTAATCTGTATTTAAATGAACTTGGAGTATCAACCATTCTCAACTAGTCTCAGTTCAAGCGAGTTCTCTTCCGCAAAAGCAAGCACGTGCATGAAAGCATGAGTTGTATTTGAGAATGGATATGACAAAAAAGGGTTAAATACACATTAAACATCTCATCATCTCCATCAAAACAAATGCAGAGTAAGCTGCCCCGCTGAGTTCACAACAGAAACCTTTATTGATTTGTTTGCTTACAGAAAAATGACTAAGATTGGGACTTGACTCACCCCAGAATCAATATCATCACATCCCTTACTCAAAAGCATTTTCAGCTAAGATTTGAATTGCCTTTATTCTCCGAGGGAAATATTTCTTAAGTCTGTTACCTCCTCCACCTCCACATTCGTGTTTATTCTTTGCATACATCTCCCTTTCGAACTCATCCGGAAGCTTATCGTCTATCACCTTAAGTCATACAACTTCTTGAATTACTCATGTTTTACAATGGTCATTTCCGGTACACCACCTTAAATCCCAGGTAGTTGCTCTGAAAATCATAAGGTTTTAAATGCATATTTTCCAAGTTTCGGTGACTCATCATTTGGGGGCGTTTATTTTTCTCATCAATTTCAGATGATACATCACCAAGATGTTTTGACATATTTTTATACCTACATGTCTTTCTCAACTTTGTGACCCAGGGTCAAGTCTTTTGCAAGACTTCGGAAAAATCCAAAGGCTTCTTCATTTTTTCTTGTGCAACACACGAGTCTTTCCCAATCAGGGAGTGCTGAAATCAGAGACCTTTCGCAAGTGGTCATGCGTACGTCATCATTATTGCGCAAAATCCGTGTATAAAAGGAGGTCGATCCGAGCCAGTGTTCATCAGTCAAATCACTCAACTCACTTAGAACTCACAAAACCCACACTAAGACGAAATGAAGGTAGCAATTGTCGTCTTAATTATCACCACTGCGGTGGCTATGCCAGGTCCTAACAACCCATCCGTAAGTCATTTAGTATTTTTAAAATAATACCTAAATATAATAGGATGTATAAGAATAAGCATAATCTAAAATTCTACATAGCTTCCAATCTCTAATATAAATACAATCATTTTTCTCTGTACAGGAAACCACCTCGAAGGCCATTGCCGAGGAAGCTCCAACTGGAAACGTTGCTGAGACCGCAACGACTGGAAACAATGCCGAACAAGGACCCAGTGGAACATCCGCTCCAGTTCAAGCTACTGCAGAAGAGGCAGAACCTGCCAAAGAGGTAACTATTGACGGAGCCACCACCTCAGAAACCAATGGACCAGCCGAAGCCCTGAATTCCGACCCTGTAGAATTCTCCTCCGGTGGAACAACAGTGGAAGGAGAGGCAGAAGGCAGCTCTATATTCCATCACAAGGGAAACAATGCAACGGAACCCGATGATGGTAAACCCCAGGGAAGACATATCCTGAGCTTCTTAGGCTCAGGACAGAGAAACCGCTTTGGCTAGGAGCTATTCATTTATAACAATGTTTTAAAACGAATTTTTGAATAAATAAACATGATTTAAAATTTACTCTATCTTGTGTTGGGATGTCTTTACTTTGAGGCATAATTTGAGTGTTTTACTTCATTCATCTTCCAACATCTTTCCTCATAATCCACACTTATACCTATTCATTATTGATCGCACTCATCAATCACAACGATCTCGGAATTGGTTTTTATTAAACTTTGAATCCAGACGAGTCCTTCAAGCTGCAGGAAGGAACCAGAGAGTGTCCTGGACTTGCCCCAAAGTGATGATGATGATACGCAGCTACATTTCACGAACAGACGTCTCCAGGTTTCCAGTTGGATAGCAAGAGTAATTTATGGTGGTTTCTTCAGAATTTTGGATCCGTGTATTTGGAGGTGGAGGGAGTAGCCACCCAGATCGCCGGTATGAGTTTCGTTTTTAATATGTTTTTTAGCATTGACCTTATGGATTACGTATTGTTGAAAATGAGCTGCTTTATGTAAAAGTATATTTTGAGTAGGGCATATACAGTCAGACTTTGTAACCTGAGTATAAAGGATGTACTTGATGCTGTACAGGTGGACGAGTGAAAAAAAAGTTAGGTTGGCAATGCTCTAAACATTTGTACGTAAGAGATATTATAGGCAATATAGTTACTTCCAAAAATATATTGTAACATTAATAGTGTTTTAACGTGTGAACATAATAATAAATTAGGTTTTTGTTGGAAGTTTTTAAACAATTCCGAACTCAGATTTTATTCAAACGAGTCCAACTATGATAGAATTATTTCCAATTCTTTTTAAGTTTGTTTCTTCTCTTTCTCGCTTCTACTGACTCTGGATCCTGCCTGCAAAGGAAACAAAAAATCGATTTGCAATATACAAACTTGTGTAAATTCAGGACTGCAATTTATTAAAAACAGTTTACCATGTTAACTTTTTGTACACGTGGCCAAAATCAATTCCAAGAAAGCGTCCGTCGATAGAGGTAGGGCGAATTTCACTGCATGTTGGTTTCGCGTCTTCTTCTCCGTAGTAGACTTTTGTGGAGTTGCTTCCACAAAAACCCACATTAATGTCATCTGTCTGCATGCACAATTCATTGTATAAAAAAGCAAATGTGGGGAATTCCCAATTGGTGACGTGGATTTTTGGGCAGCGTCTTGCTTCACATTTTCCTATCCGAACTTTATTGGGAACCCGGATCGCATCTATCTGGATCGTAAACCACTCACCATCAGCGCAAGGCCCCTACAAAAACAGGAGATTAAATATAATTGGAATTGTTATTGAACGTTTTATGAAAAAAGACCTTTTGAAAGAGATTACCTGGGAAAATGCCCAGTAACATAAATTACTGAAGTTTTCCTTTGCAATTGGTCGGAAGAAAGCGAAATCTTCAAACTGTGTTTCATTATGGCAGTAAATTCCGTATGTTCCAGCTAATGCCTGGAAAATCAGAAGTACAAGAAAGATAGATTCCATTTTAAAATTTCTAATGAATATGTAATAAGAGATGGTGAATATGACTGTAGGTTTTGTTCATGCACTGATATTGAGATATTTGGTAGGAATTTATTTCGTTTCAACAGGAAATTGTGAAACAGCTATTGACGTAAGCATGAATAGCGACGTTGACAAACAAGATATTTGTTTTTGTTTACCACACCATTGTTAATTTATTTGGCAATCATTTAACAGTTCTTTGTTCATTTGGCGTGTAAAATTTATACAATACATATCAATGCAAAAATTTGACTATGTAATCAACATAATGGATTATAACTGCGTAAAAATATCTTTGGATCGTGTATAATTCCATTGTCATTAAAAGGAATTTTTGTTATGCTTGTTAATTTGAATGTCACATATTTGTAAGCATCTCAAGGTCTGGTGTACGTAGGGATTCTGTAAACATTCGATGTATCCTGTTAGGTATATATTTTACGCATGTTAAGATGATGTGCAATTAAATGTCCTTGGAATGCACACTCGTGGCAATAATAATTTAACGCATGAATGATGACGAATAATAGAATGATGTTCAAATGACAGTGTTAAATGGAATGTGCATGAGTTTGCAAATGCAACTCAAGAGTATACGTGTCAATGCCAATAATAGAATATGTCACAATATGTAAATGATAATCATGCTGATGAGTGAGTCGTAGACGAGAGTAAACGACGTTGAATAAATATGTCTTGTTCAAGTTTTGGACGGAGAATCACCCAACAATCTTGCTCTTTGAGTTCCTTTCCTTTGCATGGACATTATGGTCCGTAGAATCGAGTCTTCATTGAGCCCTTACATGCCCGTGATTTCTAATAATAACTATCGAGCATACAAACGCATAATACCCCAGTCTGTTCATAATCGGTGAAAATGGCTCCGTGCTCTCGATGTTTCGTATTTTTTATCATTTTTATCATTTTCGAACTCAACTGCTCTTGAATTTAATAGGTAATTCGGGTCAGAACCTTAACAACTTTGGGATGATTGGTAGGAAACTTACAAGAGAAAATAGAGTACCACTCTGTAAAACGGTAGGTCTCATATTCACTTGAAGTTTCACCTCAAAGACCAAGTCAAGCTTCTTCTAATAAAGCAAAATTAGAAAAGGGTTACGAGAGGAAAATAGTTAGTGCAATGATGATGAGAATAGAGATGACCTTGCAGATGGTTGGTTAAAAGTACCACTGTAACGGGCAATGGAAAAGGCACAGGTAAGTACCGACATAATTCCGCATTCCCTGTGTATTTTCCATGTTTGTTTGATAACTACCCCGCTGATAAATTGGTTGCAGAATAGGAAGACATTTCAAGAACTGTTTGATTTGCATTAAATGTTCGCTAATGTGACAGAGAGTAGATACGATCTTGATGGGATCACGTGATAACTCTTGTAATCATTTCTGACATTTATTAGATTCATAAATGGTTCAAAACCTGATTGGATACCAAAAATTTGTCTGCGATGAAAATTCGAATGAGCATGGGGTTGGTAAAATCTGCAAGTTGGTGAACATGAGAATAAAGATTGTCCAAAGATGAAGTAAGTTTGCTTCTACAATCAGGTGCAACGTCCTTTCATTGGGCCACTTGAGAAATACTGCTTTAAATAATTTATAAGGATGTGTTGTGCATTTTAATGTACGCCAAACGAATCGAACCCGAATATAGTATAGAGTATAATAACCTAGAATATAAATACATACAATAGACATCACCTGCAGGCAAGTTGCAATTCTAAGTTGGAGAAGATCAGTTCCAATTTGTACAGCTCCTTTTGTTTAATCCCGAAAAAGTGGACATTTCTAATCATTTGTGAGGTTTTGAAGTATTTCCATGAGCTGGTGCTTGGCCACATTTTAGGTAACCCTGCTGGAAAACGTTTTAGGCAGTTGCTGTTTTTTAAAAATTTACCTATTTCCTACTCGGGTTTGACTTTATACTGTTCTGTATTCAATGATATTTGAGACCCACAGTATGTGTTTACATGAAATGTAGAAATAATTGGGATCTACGTTCGTTTCGTATTATAATGATTTGTGCAAATTTTATCCTCGACGCTAGAGTTGCGTAAAACAGAAATGAGGCAGGTGCCTTTTCCAGAAAAATAGGCAGTCAAATGATTAAGGCAGCTTCTAGACTAATTAAAGTTAGTTTAAACCGTTCACCCGAAAAAAGAACCAAATTTATCAAAACAACTATCAGTTTACTCCATACAATGTGAATACAATACACGTATGAAAACTGCTGTTCATTTTAATTACCGGTTTTTGACATGGAGGATATGGACTTTCTCCGAGCACCATCTAAGCCCATGCTTTTGTACACTTGCGTTGAGAATTCTAATAAAGAACGTTGGAAAATTACACGATGAAAAGAGGTAATATCATGATTGGTAACAAAAGTTACTTAGAGTGTCTTTCAGTTTTCATATTTTTCAATTTGTTGACAAAATCAGCCTTGAATATAACTTGTGGCGTAATCCTGCAGTTTGGGGCATCGTGATAATTCAAATACGTTTTGATTCACTCACCGAGAATTCATTATTTTAACACTGAACAGTACCCATTATTGTGTAATATAATAGGGTACATCGATACTACTCCCAATTTTTCTAGTTGTCACAAATCATAAGTTGCGAATGAACATTTGCAATTAGTCGTCCAGGGTTTCTGCATTCCACTTACATCGTCCGTCAACGGGTAATTTTTGAAGCCAAAGTTTTAAGAAGCAATGCCAATTTAATTTACAAAACAGTTTCCGTTTAATTTTTAAAACCGTTAGTAAATGATGGGCTTAATTATAATGTTTAGAAATGCTCCCGACAGCAAAAATGCTGATGATTGTTGATTTTCATACACATAAGTTTTGCACTTCTACTCCAGCTAATCACTAATCCTTTTGTGAGCCAAAAAGCAATATTAATGTTCATTTTGTGAATTAAAGGTCTTTTTGGAATGAATGCAGTTCATCAGTATTCTAGTAAACGCAACCTGAAAGGAAAGACTGGTGCCGATTTTGATGACTGTTTTTGAACATTATTAATAAATAATGTGATATTGACTTTGAACAACTGTTTTGTGAAAAAATGCAATAAATGGAATAGTCTAACTATAACAGGGCTGTAGGCAATGAATTATACTATATCTAACAGTTGGATACTTTTGATCTGTACTCTTCTTGTAATATTAAGATTATGGAGACTTCCAGTGTCTTCGTCAACCCTAACCTCTCTTTTAAAATGATGTAAATCACAGTAGTGCAGGGTAAATAAAATGGCGACTGTTCCGTCTCGTTTCCTAATTTATGTTGCCGGAAAAGGTCCGTTTTAACTACAGTGTTAGTTTTTTCAGTAATATTTGCTTTTATATTCGGTTTATTGTATAGCACTTAATTTTATAATGTTCAATAGAGTCATTTTACAAAATCAATATGCCTGTAGTTTTCGTTGGGTCTTTTAGTTAAATTACATTTATTTTACATTAGGGAGCTGTATCCAATTAAATTTATAAGCAGCTAAAAGTGCAGTTAGCAATCGCTGCAACTTGTTTCTCAATACAATCCAGCAATGGTGTGGACAGGGCAGTTACTCCAGTGGTAACTCCATACGCCAATTTTACTCTCATAGTTGTCTCAACAAGAACAGAAAATTCGTCCATAATGTTCACGTCATTCAAAAGCGTAAAATGTTTCAAGTAACTACGAAGTTCATCAGATCGAAACGCTTTGAATCCAAGCTTGCCTGTCACTTTAATCCTAACATTATAAACAATTTCAACATTTTTTGCCATTTCAACGAAAGAGCTGACCTCATATTTCGTACAGGGTGGCACACTCATCTTTTTCTGAATGCGAAACTTTTTTCTATTTGAAACGGCATATTTGAGTTTTTCATTTGATTCTGTGTAGCTTTTTGAAAAACGGTCCGAAAACTGTTCCCAATCAGTTGTGAGGAAAGGGACGTTTCTTTCGAAATCATCCACATCAACGTTTTCAAAATTAATTGAACCTATTTGACCAAGTTCATTAGGAAACTCGAAGTGAGCTGTCTCAACAAATTCATTTGATACCTCAAAATTATCTTCTTGTGCTGCACTGCCATTATTGATATACGTTTGTTTACTAGCAATTGGAAAACGTCTAGTGTTTCCAACCGAATTCGAGAGATTCGTCAATGGTTCAAAGTTAAGGATGGTTGCGGTAAAGTAAGGAAATTTATGTCTACAACCTGGCATTTGTGTTGATGTAGTATCAATCCCGGTTACGACAACGTAAGTTAGAATCAGTTTCCCCGTTGACTCCGCCAAAACAGAGTGGTCATTTATACTATTTAAATATTTAACATCAATTCCCCTCAAACTTTCACGAATTTCAACTTCACTAATATTTTCAGCCCCACTTTTCTTACCGGTAAGCTTAAACTGAATCCGGTAAGGAACTTCAGCATTTTCAACTATCTCAACGAATGGGGCAATTTCATGTTTCGAACATGATGCCATATTTATGATGGTTTGCACACGAAACTTATTTTTACTTTCAACTCCAAACGTTAGGGGTAAAACTGGATTTGACTGTTGAGTTTGCAAGATTTTCTTTAAATCAGCTTTAAAAGTTGCAGAAGCATTCAGAATGAACGGAATAGTCGCCTCAAAGTTGTCACTAAAATTTTCATCAACGTTAACTTGGAAAAATGAATTAAAAACATTTGGAAGGTCAAACTGTGCCATCTCAGTGATTTTTTCGTTGAGGCTTCATAGCTAAAATCCTCACTTTCTGGACCATTGTTGATGAACGTTTGTTTGTCCGCAACCGGGACTTTTTTAAGAGTTCCAGTTACTCTCATAATATGGCTTGTTGGTTCAATGTTGTAAATGCTGGCTGTTATCCTGCATAGAATGATACATATTCAAATGATTACATAATAGCAACTACATAGATCATAAATTCAAGTTGCCAGTTAATTGATTTTCAAACTTTAAATTGAACTATTACTTTCTGCAATACTTTGGAAGATAACAGGGCTCGACAGACTTCCAATTGATACTAAAATGTTGAATAGCTTGTGTAACATAATCCGGTTTACCCACACAATCCCGCGTTTTGTAAACCTTGAAACAGTTTCCGTAGGTTTTGGCAGACTTCCAGTTAACTTCTATTGAAAACGGCAAGTTGGTACATCCACATACATCTCGAAACTGATTGGGTTTACCCCGAAAGTAGTCTTTTTCATAATAATCCAGATTCACCTGAGACTTGTTCTCCAAATCTGTGCAGTCCCTGAACGAAGTCACCTTGTAGCCTCGACTTTTCACGTTTTTATACTTGTATTCCAATCGACTCAGCTGACTTTCCTCTGTTATAATCTTGTTACCCCAATCTAAACAATCTTTACTTGTAAAAACAGCAATACATCCGTTTGTTTTTATTGACCCTCCTACCTTTTGATGGGAAGTTGGTAATTTTTGGCAGTTGGTTGAGGAGAAAGCCTCGTACATTCCCCTAATAAACAAGTAGCATGTTATAATTGAAGTTGGAAATCTTTTTACACGAAAAGAAGTCACTTTGTTACCTGCAAAATTTTCCTCCATAAAAAATTGCACTTTTGCAGCACCAACATAAATAATATACAAGGTGAAAATTGCAAATTTTGAGAGTAGGAATGAACTTGCCATTGTTATATTTTATTGTATACGGACCTCTACCACGTCTTATGCATCTAACCAACAAATTCGTTGTGAGCAAAAACGGGAGTATTGTGTTTTTAGTAATCATTATCACGTAATTTGTACTTATTCAGGGCGTTCGTACCCACAGTCGTCAAGTCATTAATGTTATCAGCCGATTAAACCACAAAAACTTCACATCCATATATTTTTATGCACATGTTTTTCATAGTTGACTATGGATTTCTTCATAACTTACTTTTAGAGTTCTTTGTACAGGGGAAGTAACGACCTACTTCTTACCTCACTTGCTCTATCGGTCAATATGTGCGAAATGTGACTGATAAGACATCCTGCAGGAAATTTTTACTACGGAACACAGATATTTAAATGTGTATACATGCTCGCTATCGTCTTTTAGTAAAACCACTTTTTTTGCAAATGTCGCACATTACACACAAATTTATTGACTGGACATGTTGAAGTACTCCATAGCAATAATTTCAGTGTTACGTGGATGTGACAATGAGGTAAAGCACTGTACGGATCTCCTCCACCTACTCACTTCCAGTATTAGGAATTTAAATGTGTGTTCCATTATGTAAAATGTAAAACGAGAATTATATTGCATTTCTTATCCTGTTTTTAAATTTTTAATCCTTTTTATATTTCATTCAAGATATTTTAGAATTCTTTAATTTTAATAGGTAATTTAGATGTGGGAAAATTGTATTGGAGAAATCGAGGCGGAACAAAACTACTCCCTGGAATTTGCAGCTGTTCTCATCACTTTGAAGCTTCATCACAACGACTGAGTCGACATCGTTCGATACAAATAAAAGACGAAATAGAAAAGGGATAATAAGAGAAGAAAGTCAGTATCAAAATAAAGAGTAGAGGAATGTCTTGCAGATGTTTGAGTTGTAAGAATACGCAAAGAATAAAGGAAAATTATTGTACGGCAGCTGACATCAGTGACTCATTTTAAATACTTTTAAACGTTTGTAATCCACAACTATTTTCAATTAAACGGCCTATTTGATGACAATGCCGAAGTCTCATTAAAAGCGGAAGTTAGCTAATAACGAGCTTGAAGGAAAGCAGTATTTCGTCGTGCTTTCTCTCTCAACTGCTTCTCCAGTATCTTGCTATCCAAATTAACATATGGTATACCGTCCCTATTCTCTGGACATTGAAAATTGATTTGCTCTCCATTTGACCCCTTTCATATTCTGCTTAGTTGAAGGTTTATGCTACATTATTTCCGCCTCATATCAGCTTCTGCCATTCTATCAAAAAGCCTGAGCACGTAAACCCGTTTCAAACAGGAAAGAAAATCAGTCGTTGCAGTCAGCAACAACAAAACAAGTTTTAAATTCTTCAAAGCCCCGTTCTTGTAATGGGAAAAAGTCGAATGTCTCAGCCCTCGTGTCAGCTGTCGAATGTGTGATTGGGTATAAAAAATTTTGAACCACAAAATAACAATAATAATTCATATTTCCAAAATCAAGGTTATAGGCAGATCCATTCGTTTATCATAATCACTATATCTCCTCTTTCCGTTCCGCCACCGGGATCGTATTTTCATAGGCATTAACGATGCCCTACCCAGAAAATGGTGGTGATTCCTGCCTGTATTGTCTTGTTGAAAATACGATCCCGGTGGACTGTCAAACTAAAATTTTGTCGTAAAAGAGGGCAAATTTGCAGGTCTCTTCCCATATAAAGCATGGTACAGTTCAGTCAACAATGAAATCAGACCCACACATATTTATAAGAAAGTGCACAAAAAACTGGGTTTGTGACGCGAAAATCAATTATAGATATTGATATCTAAAATTCGAAGGAGAAAATTTAAAAAATACTTGATGGCCGGCCTTGCCAGGTTTCATCGCAGTGTGGAGCAACGCCACTGGTGTTACACAAACATGACCTTTATAATTACTAAAATGGACCTAAAAACTAAAATATTGTTACCAATTTGGGTATGAGTGAAAAATCTTTGTACCAATTTACTTCTAACTAAAGGGGCGACACGGCATTACACTTTGGTGAAAAATATTTTCATGCACAGCAATATGAGCATATTTAATTCCAGGTATACCTTCCTACTGCTCTTTTTTAGTTATTTGCATTTTTTGTAGAAAATGAAAGTAAAGGCTGCGAAGGAAGTGTTAATGATGATCAAAATCAAGTCGATGGACAAACGTACCTCAAAAATACAACTATTGCACAGACAATTTAGTATTTAATTTCCTCTAAATTCTTTTCACTCTATGATTAAAGGTGGACCTTTCACACAAAAAAGTTGCAGGGAAATAAAAGCTACTTTATTATTTTTCTTCCAAACCTGCTTGTTCAGAAATCCATTCATCTAAAAATTAATACGGCGTAAAGATGCTTCATATAATGACGAAGGTAAGTAATAAAGGAAAGCTCACTTCGTCTTGCTTTCCGGTCTATAGTCCTTTATTCAAGGTTTTGCTGTAGCTTTTGTTTGCCCGAGCTACCTGAACATGAGCTTTCAAGTCATTTCCCAACCTTTGACTTTCACTAACGCTCAGACCGTATGCAACCTATATAATTTAGAAAGCAGGTATTTTGGAGCTGTGCCTTCTTTCTCCTACTATAGCAAACCAGCGAAAGCAAATGGAAGCACTTTTGTAGTACATTTTCACGATAACTAACTGAAGCTAAGGCTGTCTTGTTTCTAAGTTTCGGTTGCTAGATAGCAATGCCTCAACTCTAGAGGCTTCTGTTTTACTATCTGTTTCTTTCACAAGGCTTCATTTCGCATTGAAATTTTGTGAAACCTAGTAAATAGTGTGTACAAAATGCTTAAATATCAATAGACTATGGAATGAGACTTCCAACTTGCACATAAAAATATTATTTTTCGATCTAAATGAGCAGCAGGAAACAACAATTTATATGACTATAATAGCCAGCGTTTTAAATGTTTTTGTCTTCTACCAACATACGCCACGAATTGGTGGACGTTCAGCCAGGTCTTATCAAGTATGTTGTTTGAAAAACGCTTGATGATTATTTTATCCCATATGCAGAAAAGCTTGATGATTATTTTATCCCATATGCAGAAAAAGCTTACGTAAACTGGCAAACCACAATTTATTACCAAGTATAATGTGGCGATGATGACGATTGCAACTTCCTTCTTAAATTGTTTTGCGTTTTGCTTCGAGAGAAAGTGAGTTGAGTGTGCAATTATCTGCAAGTTTTAGTCATTACACAAAGAGCTGATGTAATGTGTTTGAAGAGCGATTATGATGACAGTTTGTACGATTTTTGAAGTGAGTCACTTGAGTCTTCATATACGGAGATATAGGCTTTAATGTGCTCTAATTGAGTGCTTACGACCATGATGACAGTGATGCAACTGGAAAGCTTAAATTGAAAAGTGCATCATTAAAGCAGCTTACTAATTTTATTTTTTCAATTGGTAATTCACGGTGTCCAGTGTCCGGAATGTTCCAAATAAATGAACAAAATTAAGGACATTCATTAGAATCAGTGCCATTCGAAACTGGTCAGTTGGTTTTGGAAACAGCTCAATGATGTTTCATTATTCTATTTTTTGCGACACGAAACTATCGTTTTCATGAACAGTGTCATGTCACTTGTTTTGCTGACGCATAACTTTGACAAATGGTTTTAGTTTTATGACTCGCTTTGGTTGACCTTGCAGTCATGCACATGTACTTTCATAAAACATCGGCCATGCTATGTTACGTGAATGCCATGGAGGGTGGGGAGTTATGAGATGAATACAACTCCAGAACAATAAATAACTCGTTAAATAGGGCTCGCCTGTGAAATCGGAGTAAGAAAATACTAAAAGGAACAGAAATTTAGACCAGGAAGTACATACTTATTACTGAAATCCGCATTTTAAACAGAATTTTTATACGTTTTGGAACTGTTGAATTTTTCCAAGATTACAGCGTTTTTGAGTGGTTGCACGATGATGAGCATGATGATTCTAAATAGGAATTTCACTAGGAGCTAATAATTTAACCTTCAGTGTATTCAATTTAAGCTTTAACTTGTTGCTGAATGTGGAAAATATAACAGATTGAAGGTATGACAATCAAGTATTTTTTGTTAAAAAATCCTTATCTTTTCCCACATTCGTGAATGGACTTTGACATGAATTCATCAAGGATTTAACGTGTAGTTTCGAATGTCTGGCTCCTTTCTTTTACACACGTAGCTGAGCTTACCATTCTATAATACAAAGTTTGGATGGGAAATGGGATTAGAGTCACATATTTTTTGCTCAAGGTTGCTTGTGTTTGCTCACTTGCATACATAAATGCTTACTTGAAAGTGTATCATAAACATCATTGCAATGGTCTGAAAAAATTGTTTCAGAGTGTGAATATGGATTCATGCTGCTTCTAAGCCAGTGGCTATACATTGAGCGTGACTTAAAACATCTAGCATCTTATTCAATATTTATTGTAACCAGTGTAATAAGTTGTAGTGGATAAAAATCGGTCGGTTGCCTAGTTTTTTGCAAATATCCAGAAATCACAAGAGAAAGAGAGTAAAAATAAGTACTTGCCTTACTGAATGATGATGCATAAAAATTCCTACGTGCCTGAGTATTATTAGGAAAAATGGAACTACCCTCATTTCATCATAATCACTGGATTAAAATCATCATGAAATAATGAATCCCGACTTAAGAGTGTTGAATTTATTTTTACAAATGAATAAAAGATTTATTTATATAATATTGACTGCTATCTCCATTAAGTTACACACAATTCAAGCTCGTGGTAAATGAGTCGTAAGCTTTTAAAATTAATGACCTCAGCTTGTATATTCTAACAGCTACAAAGAACAGCTAAACAACAAGTTTCTATTTGAATCATTATCATAAAAAACTGATCCAAATTTCACAACAGACAGGTGAAATTATACTAAAGCATAGTTAAATTTTTTGCTACAAAAAATAATTGCTGTTTGGTAATTAACACTAACACGTCCTGTTAATTGAAATGGCATTGGGCCTGGATCTTCAAAAGGTAAAACTCAACACCGAAGCCATATAAAATTCATTAATTTTTGCTGCAATCGTTGAGCTGAGCTAATTTTATAAGTAGGAGCTAAAGAAACGTAGAAACGCTCCAGCTGTTGGAATGGGTTCCGCATCCACAAATAAAAATGGGAAAGCAATTTTTAAGTAAACTGTATCTGATATTTACTTTCTCGTTGCTGGAAATTCTCAAAATAATATAAACTTTAAACAGGAGTTGTTTTTGCCCACACGAGAAAAAATTAATGTACAAAAATCAATTCAGATACGTGCAAAATACTGACGGGATTACTACGGAAAGTGGGGTGTAAAGAGAATAGCGACCGAAACTAAGGTAAAAACATGTTAGATAAATGTAGAAAAAATTGGCGTAGGAAAACCGTGAAAGGAATAGTCATTGTAGGACAGAACTGGGCACTGTACCATAATGATGATTATAATTATTAAAGATACAATTTTCAAGCAATATTGTCACTTCACTACCTTTCGCAGTAATTAAAAATTTTTGATAAAAAGACAAACACATTTAGGTATACGTGCACATAAATTTAATTACAATTACTTTTTTCAATGAAACAATATGTTGAACTGCAAAGCACTTATACCATATTGATAAACACTTAATTGCAAAAGATTTTATGAAAATTATCCCAAAATTAAATTTCCGACAACCCTAATTGAAATTGCTATAATCATTGAAAACACTTGTTCAAAAATGAGTAGTTTTTACCACGACACATAACTAAATAAAAGAGCACAATGTACACACACAAAATTAATTGCCTCCTTGGCAGAAATGAATTATAAATAATTGAAGTATAACTTGAACAGGAACGAGGTTAAGAGAAATTCCACAAAACCACAAAACGGTGTAAATAGCCTGGTAGACGATGATAGTTGGTAAGTCAGCCCCCTTCAGATTTCGTGTGTACACTAAATTCAACAAAAGAAATAAATACAAAGAAATTAATTTTTTAGCTAATTAGTAAGAAGTTTTATACTGAAATGCAAATATTAAAAATACTTACATGGCCGTGTCGTGTTTTGTGGTGGATCGCCTTTTCGCAATCCCCCGTCGAGTATGCTCTGCATTGGCATCTTTACGCCGAGTTCCTCCTTTATTTGCAGGTGTTGATGATGATGGTCCAGCGGCGGGTTCACCCTGCACGTTATTCCTATTAAAACAATGATAAAATTTGGAAAATTAGTCAAATAAACATTTATGGACATTTTGGTAAAATTGAATTAATAAAGGAAAAATGTCATGTTAGCTTACCTTGGCCGTAGCCCTTCTCTTGTTTTTCCGACTTGTGAAAAGCTCTGTGAGCATCCAACTCGGCTGCGGAAAATTTTTCCCCCGGACATTTACGACAGGTGAACTCCAACACTTCAGATTGGTCCGTATCACTGGCCGCACTACTATTTTGGCCGTCCATGGTCAAAATACTCTCTTGTTTCAATTAAAAAATACGTAAATTACTTTTGAAATCTCTTAAGACAGAACTGAACGAAAGTTGGATGGTTTCTCTGGGATGGCTGAATTAGAAATGAAATGTTTTACGAATTCCTAAACGAAGATACGCAGCTATTCCCTGAGTTCTGTTTATTGTTTGAGTTGAGAATGTGTAAGTTATGTCTCATGAAACAAAAAGGTATTATGTAATCCCAAGCCCATGATGTCCATAAAAGTGGCGTACTGTAAGTAATACAACGTGTTTACGAGCCACAAGTGTTTTTGTTCAACATCGGCGCAAGCTACATTCGTATACTTACTTTTAAGTTTTATAAGTGTGAAAATGTTCATGTACAAAGTAGGGTAAGATTTGTCGTCATGATCGACATTCATTTCTTACATCCAAACACTCATAAAATTAGCTACGACCTTTTGACTCTGAGCGAACGAAAAAAGCAGAACTGTGTGGCAAGTAATGTTCTTCTTATTAATATAGTAGCTACTTTATGAAATGCTGGAACGAACTTTTACAATATTTCCCTACATTGACTTCTCCTTTTTAATGCTTTCGTATGTATATGCACTTCATGCAAAACTAAAACAAAAGCGTTTGCCCAACTCGTATCATGATAATAATCTTGCTTACAGTTGCAATCCTCGTATGTCCTTTACCTTCCAACAAAATGGACGATGATTGATAAGCTGAGCTCTGGCTCGTCATCTTAAGTTTTCTTAGGGGATTTTCCGTGTTAAATTGACTACGAAAAGTCCAGTCATAAACGCATTGAACCCTATTTTTTAACGTGTTGTGTGCATTCGTGTCTAATAAACTGCGCCTGAGCTCTTTGGAGGGTGAGTGTTTTTTGGTGTCATGACCAATTTGTAAAACAAAAGTGCTAAAGATAGGACAAATCGTGCAGTGGTTTTGTTGATGAGCCTGTTTGTATCATGAGAACATGTACTTGTATCTTTTCATTGCAACCTTTCATTTCATAAAAATATATCTATATCGGAGCTGCTTAAAAATTTCTTTGTTACCTGCACAACTATTTTGTTTTCTACGGTCATAATTTATAAATGTAGATACATGTTTGAGGTTTATTAGATTCATTGAATAAGCAACAACTGTGCATGACGAAATGATTATGAAAGTTGTAAGTGATGATGAATGTCAAGTCCACATTTTCATTTGTTTGGTCGTGAGAGCATGTCCAGACTCTATTTTTCAGTAGCTGCTTTTTTGAACACTTTGTGAAGAAAACTTTGTTGATTAGTTTTTCAATAAGGAAGGCTGTCTCTGATTCTCATCTGGAATAAACGAGTGAACGCAACTCACTCTTGTTATTACTTTAATGGGGTAGATTGAGAAAACATGCCCTTTTTCTGAAATATAAGTTCACGAACGAATACATTTTCGGTAATATTTGATTGTGTTCTATTGTATTTAAAGAAAATAATTGTTGTAACTCTATCCAGCTTTATTTTCGTGTATTTGTCGGAGTGGATACGTGTGACTAGCAACTGCTCCAAAAAAGTCACGCCAGCCAAAGCTATCAAAGAGTTATAGTTGCCCCCAATTCCATGTTAAGCATTTGATTTTGTTTCTGCTCAAAAAGGGTAGAAATTACTGCTTATGTATGAGTTGGGCTTTATGTCCTCTTGAGAGCGGAGTTTAGATAAAGTGGATGAAAAAGCGTTGATCTTAAGCTTGTCAGCGTAATTGTTTTAAGGATTTTTATCGTTTTAAACTTACAGGAAAATGTCAAGTCATTAAATAAAGAATGAAACACGGCCCATCAAAACTGATTCTTGTTGCCAAGCTTCGTATGCATTTTTTTTCTGATTTCATCAAAAGAAAGAACTCATTGTGTGGATGACTGAAGGAGATGAAAAGACCAGTATTGTATGTTTCAAATGAGGGCATATAATCTGGAATTTGCAATTCAGCTGTACATTAGTACAGCAAATACTATAAACTTCATGAATTATTATTCTGTCATCTAAAATTATACTCATGCAATGTTCATTGCGTGATGCACTACAGCGGATTACAATGGGGCAAAGTAAGAACGCAAACAATTTTTAGTGCTTGGATGAAATACAAGGGCAGAATACTAGATGTTTTTGCATCCGATACGATCAATCTTGCAAAATATCTTGTTTCCATTCAGTTTTATGTGTTAAACATAAAAAACAATGCAGTTATTGCTATGAGCATACTTTAGATGAATTATCTACGAGCTGTTAATTGTAGATAAATTCCATGTAAATGATGGATGCGCATATTACCAATCACTTTTGCCTGGCATTCCTTGCTTCACATTTATACAAATTTAATAAGGTTTCTGGAAGCTTTGCCACAAGATTATTACCTTAATGAAATGCATTAATTTATAAAGTATTGTTTATGCATACTTATTTCTAGATAAGTTTACATTGATCCCAGCTAGAAAAGAAATAAAAATATCCGTTTTTTCGTTGGTGCCAGTAAGGGTACTACCTCAAGTTGATTATGTTAACAATTCTTTGATCCCCATGCTTGCATTTTTGTCAAGACAATATAATTTCCAACGAAACGAAGTGTCATTTTTTGCTGTCGAATAATATTATTATTATTGTTACGATTATTTACAGTTTAATGGCTAAAGTAGGTTCAGCGTACAGATATATTCATACCCCACTTACCTTAACAGTTGACATTTCCACGTTTTGAGATGATAAATGGATACTCGTTCTCGTCATTTTTCGCAGAAGGACAAATTTGAGTTGATAGACTTATGAAGAAGTAATGTAAACAATATAATGCACTCCAAAATCAAGCAAATTTTTAATAGAACACCAAGTTTAAGAACCGTCGGGAATTATCATCATCTTGATTCCTGCTAAACTGACACAAAAACAACGCACACAAAATCAAGTAAGCTCATTCAAAGCCCTTAAGTAAACCTTTGTTGTTGTTCACAACTCTTGGATAACATTTATTTGGAATTTATTGGATAACATACAGCAATCCTTTCAAATGGCAGAAGATTAGTGCTGTAAAATTATGTACGAGAATGGGCTTACTCTTCAATTAATTGTTCACAATTCGTCTTGTTTTTGCTTCAATAATATTCCGTCTTGAAAACAAAACTGAATTATTCAGAACAGACATTTGATAACATGTATTAATGATTGCAGAGGCCATAACAGATCTGTTTTCTTCTTCAGTCCTACCAGTGACATATCTGTAGAGCTTGAAGTGCAGTGGTGAGGCTTATATTTGTGGTTTCACTGCTTTCTCTATCTCATACGTGGGCTGGGAAACGATGAGCGGATTTCGTCCGAGTTCTTTCTCCGGATAGTTTTCTAACATGTACCTGTACGCTCTCATCATGATCATCACATTCATTTTAGTCATGCAACTATTCTTTTCATTGTGGCTGTAATGATTCGCTTTCCAAAAAGTATTTTTATGCATGACACGTCATGTGCGAATTGCCGTAGTATATTATTATAGAATCTGAAAACGGGATTATATTTGTAATGTATTGGATAGTTTTTTCTATTGGGTTGTGCACAAACATAATTATATATTATACCGGCATTAACAAGCTGTTTCCAAAATTGGGTCAAACTAAAAGGGTTTTCAAAAGAAAAACATTGTCATGTCACCATCCAGTTTGTCAAAGGTATCTATTCGAATACCCAATTTATCATAAGTCGTGTTCAACACGTTCTCCTTAAAAAATTCCTTAAATCGATAATCTGTTCAGGAGCACAAAGAATCAGAAAGAGAAATTACGAGCTAGACGCTAAAAACTGTCCTTTTGAGCTTAACAACTCTTTTAGCTCGTTCTTGTACTCCGGATTCAAAAACTGGTTTGTTTGCTAGTGAACATACGTTGAAAAATAGCATTTTGCACTGCTAATATAATATTGACTTTCCTTTATACTCATTTCACTTTTTAACTCGAAGCGAACATTACAAAAAAAGTACTTGCAAACAAATTTTAGCTACTAGCTTTCTCCTTCTTTCAAAGCTACCAGGAGTCATCACTTCGGAATAATTTAAAACCTGGCTTGAAAATCAATTATAAAGTTTTTATATAAAAATTAATGCAACTAATGCAACGTTAAGATGCTTTATATAGTTAACAAACTCATGATAATGCAGGAGAGCCCATTTCTTTTTGCCATTGAATGGTCACTATAGCTTTCTAATTTAAGTCTGAGCTGACCTTCCCCTTTGTTTGTCTGAGCTGCTGAAAAACCCCTTCAAGTTGTTTCTTCTCTTCTGATGTTCAACAACGCTTAAGAACGCATTTTGTTTTTCCGTGTGTATCTTAAATAGTTTAGAAAGCAGGTTTCTTGGACAGGATTACGCCTTTTGTGCCAATAACAAGTTACATCTTGTATAACGATGATAGCTATGTTTCTAATACTTTTGTTGACTACATAAAGTGGGAATTGACTCACCGTCCTCTTTTACCCAGGTCACGTACTTAACAGTTGATTAAAGCCCCATTTGATGATAAATCACGATGAATCTCAGATGTACAAAAGATTACATGAACTGGAAACTACAATTGATCATCAAGTGTGATGTGATGATGATAATTATTACAACTTACCAGTTCAAATGTTTTATGTTATGCATGAAAAAATACGTAATAAATTGAGAGAGAAAGCGAGACTACCTGCTTAAACCAACCACATGCAAAATAGAATACACATGTGTACCTGTATGATATTAAATTGGCTATTGCAGTTCATTTACTATACATTCAATTTCAGTCAGGTGTAAAAACATACAGTAACTGTGAATAAGCATTCACTCGGAAAAGAAACACCCACAAAAATCCATCACCATAGGGAAACATATCTTGCCTGGTGCGCAGCAAAAGGTTTAAACTCTTTCAAACAATTTTACTGAATCACGTAACATGCAAGGATTGCATAAGGAAAGCTTAAAAATTCTATCAAGGAAATTTCTCAATCATTCAGAGAAACTGGAATACATACATACCTACGTTTGGAGATTAGTCAACACATATAAATGTTTGGATCCCAACTCAGCCCATTTTTCTATTGTATTGAACAATTGACTGTCCCCATGCAGTGCGATTTTGCAACTCTTTTTGGCCAATTCGAGCCACAGCAGGGATTTTTTGAATTTCATAATCTTCTGCAATTCATTAACAAATATGTGTTATGATGGTTGAAATAAGGTTCACGTTTAACCATCATAGTTCATATTTAAGTATTTATTGATAAGAATAATAGACATGAAATAAAAGGTGTGCTTGCATGCTCACGTCAGATGAATGAATCACTCTCCAACTCATCAACCCCTACCTTACTCAATCAAGCTGCCTGGCTTACATTCGATTGGTAGTACGGTTTCTCATCTTACCCCCCGTAGATATCATAACACTATGGAGATCACAAATCAAAATTGTTTCATAAATATTTATGCTACATAATGTGGGAAAAAGTGTAATTTTTGTAAAACTACTGACAATTTAGATTTAGACAAATTGTTTGAGTTTTAAAAAAGTTTCGCCTTTTCATCTTCTTGGTATATTTCCTGAAGCAAGTAGAAGCTTTGGAACGAGGAACGTGGGTCAGCAAAACCCATAATTCAAATTGGTGACATAATAGATGAGACGTGACCAAACCATTATATGCGTAATGAATTTAGGATGATGTTGATAATATAATCTAACGTTTAAATTCAGGACGCAGGTTGTTTGGGATATTTCGTAAGTAATTTTAATCGCTTTGCAAATAGTTAATATTACCGGACATTTATACCGGAATATTTGAAATTTTTTAAACAACTTAAATCTGCTTTTACCAACGTGGGTCCGCTGATTGACACAAGCGCACATTATATACAGAGAAATATTATTGCATTTCCGCAAGAATAACTTTCTATATGTAAGTATTCCATTTCTTTAGTTTTAGAATGAAGATGATTTTTAGATGATAATCGTCATTTCATAAACACAAGTTAAACGATGGTAGTGCTGGAGAAAGCTGGATGAGTTTCAGCATACAATAAAAGTCAATAATGAGCTCTATCAAAGCACGCACCAGGGACCGGATCTTAAAAGGCCAAATGATGAAAGTGTAAACATCGGAATCTTTTGCAACATTACATGCTAATCCCTGTACTTTTATAGCAAACCGTACATAAAATAGTAAATAAAATAAACCTCTAAATCTTTATTTCATAAATGTTTTGAAATACGTACTTATTCAATTTGTTGAATGAGAATCAATGGGTTATCTAGCACTTTTATGGCGTTAATGTTGTACAAAAAATTGCACCTCCTATATTTTTGTCACAATTTTTCACCCAGCCCTAGATAACATATTAATGCTCTCAATTGCTCTTCAAGAGAGATGGAGAACTTCAAGTTGACGGATGCTTCCCCAACTTCGAATAGTTCTCGAAAAGGTTGAAATGATTCTACAAATTACATAAGAGCAATACCATAAAGCTCCTGCATTCAGTTTAATGAGGATGCTCATGAGTGTTGCTGCCCATTTGTTCAGTCTTTGTAGCAAATGTTAAAAATCCTCTCTAGACTGGCTTTAATACCAAATTCGCCAATTATTGACAACTCGCTTGTTGACATGCAAACATAAGTTCTCGGTTTGTGCTCATACGGCAAACAAAGTATCTCAATTGTTGCGCGCAACTGAACCCTAGTTAACTTACATATTTCTTGCGCATGATAACAAAGACCCGTTGCTTTTTCATGTCGATTTTAATACCATTAACGGCCCAACACAAGGTAGGAAAGCATTGTCCGTGCTGGAACACCCTTCGCCAGCATTAGAATAGTCACTGATTTTCTTTCTACTCAGTCTCCTCCTTCACCTTGGCACCCGCTTACAGTCTTGCCATTCTTTCCAACTTTCTTCTATATCCTAAGCCAGCCTTCTCGCCCTTATCTCTCACAACCCCGATCTGTTTGCCGCCTCAGATTGACCTTCCGTCAAGTGATAATCTGATCAACCACGTAAACGGTCCGAGAAGTGAAACGGTAACCTTTGATTGGCGTGGCTTCTACAAATATGAATTATTCAGAGTTGCCCCCCATTTTTTTCCCACCAAGAGAAGAAACCTTCGAACAGCGAATGCGTGCTTCGAAATGTCGTGTGTTATGCATACACAAAGTGAGTTCTCAAATAGAGCGTAAACGACATCAACAAGCAAAAATTTTTATGCTGACTTGGCATGTGGTATTCTGGAATGATTTTTTATTTCAGCTTAGTTAATAAGTCGTGATGCAGAAATACTTTTTAGAGACAATTGCGTCACCCAAATATAAAGAATCCAATCATGCATCCAGAAATTACAAATTATTACGTAAAGCAAATAATTTATTTTATGGCTTCAAGCCAAAAACACTTTTTCGAGGTTATGGCATTACAAGTCTGTAATTGTCATCGCCGGCAGATTCCACATTATCTATACCTATTAAAATTAACACAAAAACTTTCTCTCGTACAATTCTGCAGTAGGCGTTGAATTTGAACAATACCCAACCTGGGCATGAAAAAGTACGGCCAGCCAATTTTTTTTTAAACTAATGTTATTGCGTGCAGTGCTAGGTATAGATTCTCGAATCAGCTGGCTACTGCAATATTGGGGAAACGGTCGATAAGATATTCCCGCACAACTGCCTTGGACACTAGCAATTGGTAGTTTAGTTACGCGTCTGCATGTTGCAGTTCGAAACTAATTAAGCTTTACTTCCACATTACTTTCGTTTTTTGGCTATAGTTACCCATACTTTACCTCCTACTCTCACACCAAAATCAGCTCAAAATAACTGGAGTGGCATAATCAATTTGATTGAACATCATTAGCATTGAGATTTCAGAAATGACAAATGGTCCATAACTCCACTAGCCTGATGTCCTGCCCCTTCATCATCCCTTTCACCATCGGCTAGTCTTTTTTCCTTAAAACTACTCTCACTAAACTAACACCATTTTAGAACAATAACTATCTTTCATGACAACGATATAATCTATAGTTATTATTAGAATCTGGTTGAAGTATCCGTAATGTTTACTGCAATGAGCGACAAGTGGCCCGAGAAAACTGCAACAATTTCTTCATTGCAAACCCCAAAATCTCTTTTGGACTGTGCTACACATTTGCATAGTCTGTTTGGGGAGCATCTCTTGCGTCCAATCGGTTCTCTTTAGGGGCATTGCAACAACCGAATGCCTTTCTCGTGCTTCTCCCATTATCGACACCTAATGGCTCCCTCTGGCCCCAGACACGGTTCGGCGTTCGTGCCGCGCAAGCCCGACGGTTTGCCGGGCAACTGCCGGAATGGAGATGCCCGCGCGCGAGTCGCACAGTGCCACCTACCTACCCATCCCGGGCCGGGGTGAGGCCGGAGCTGCTTCACTCTATATATCGATGAAGGTGCTCTTCCTTAGTAAAATAATAATAACAAACGTGCTTGCGTAAGCCGAAACGCCACATTAGGGCTCAGTTACCACCATTTCAAACCGAGGAGCATGTTCTTACGAAGGGATCGGATGTTTGAACAATGAGTCAAACCTGTTTCTGTTCTTGTTTAGCCAAAAAATCGGCTAGCAACGTAAAAACGTGTGTAATCTTAATCCACGTAAGTGTGGTTACATGTTGTTTCAAGCTCATAAAAACAAAGAAATATTATCAATAAATGTGAAGTGATGGGAGCATATATTTTGCATGTTGCAGAAACATCAGTGGTAAATATGCAATATGCTAACTTATGAAACTGGCTACGCAACACCCATCGGTTCGTCCGGCTTTTTTGGGTGAATGGCTGGGAGTTGTAACTTTCTCTTTCAATTTCACCACGAGCTCACATCTCAATACAAAGTTTCCTCATGCTTCACAGAATGCCACACACAATGCCCAGTTGCAGATTCTCAGCTTACCCTCTTTCTTACACAATCTTGCTAACCAACGCTTGTATATGCATGGCTGGAATACCGAAAAATGATGAATGCTTATCATTGGAATGGAAAAGTTTATTGAATGTGAAATTCTTATTACAGTAGAAATCGAACCTTCTGTCATTCGTGCCTACCCCGCGTTGGCCAATCATTACTAAGCTTGAAATAAAATTATTATGTCGTTTCTAAGACACTGAATTTTTTGAAGGGTATAAGTTTTTTAAATTGTAATTCATACAATCGTTTACCCATTTTACAATTATGTATTAAATTTAGGCTTATGAGAAATGAGGTTTCATAAAAAAGCTATACGATTTTATGCTTCAGAGCTTATGTACCAGTCAGTTATCCTTTTATGTTCAGTTCTCATCATCCAAAAATAACTTTTTTTGAACACTCTAGTCGTAGTGCTATGATTCCTTTGCTTTCAATAAGTTTTTACCAATATAGCTGGGACTGGTTGGTTCAATCTCGCTTTGTGGACACACTCAGATACTCCCAATCATACAAATATACACGCTAAGCTGGAACGGCAAGTA